>JASDQU010374312.1:10946-27110 GCA_032191745.1 Picea mariana | reverse complement strand
ATTATGGTATCATTTGCATGTAATGAATGTATTTCCGTTGTATATTTAATTATCATTTAAGTAAATCTTTAGACTTGCATGCTTATTGGATATTGTTCTACATGTCGTTAAAGTCTTTCTTTTTATGCATCCTTAAATTTTAAAAAGGTATAGATAGGAGAAATAAGTCCAAGGGTGGGCTTGAAGGTAGTGTACCCTCGCCTGTGGGTGGCTGGGTATGTTACAGTTTTGTATCAGAGCCAGGTTGAAACACTAAATCGGTATGGGTCGGGTCTGTTGATCAAACTCTCGTGGTTGAGATCAAACTCTGACTGCAAAGTTGAAATTCTCTGGAGGAATGGCGTTGTAAAATCTAAGCAGGAGTTAGAACATTACAGACCCATGGTAAGGGGTTCGAAGGATCGTGGCCATCCCTCTTCAATTTGGGAGCGATCACCACTTTAGGATCAAGAGAGATTCAAGATTGTTGGATCAGAGAACATGTGAACAAGGGTCATCCAATGAAAAGGAAGCAAGGGATAAGGTCACGACCATCATATCTCATTGGAGAGAGAGATCAACAGATAGGAGGCATTGAGGGGAACCAATTTGCATGGGAAATAATTCCCCAAAGCGGTCCTGCAATCCAAACCGTGATTTCACCAAGGGGTTACGTGTCATCATCAAGAGAATTGCGGGGAAAAAAGCAGGTTACTCCAAACCGTCGATGCGTTCCCCCACAAATTGAAAGGCATGCAGTGATGTGACATGTTAGTACTCAAGCAATGAACCTATGAAGAGCACAAGTAGTGAGGGTATGTCAATTTGTAGGAGGACACACGTCAACCGATCGTGTGCTCCGGGTGAAAACACGCTAGGAAAAGGAAAACAAGGAGAAGTTGAGAATTGTAATTTTTGAACCCCAGAGATCTGAAGTGAATTGTAATCGTCTGATCCAAGAGAACACATAGAATAAAACCATGCACTTCAGTGAAAAGTGAAGGTTGAGAGTTGATTTCTCCGAAGTACGAATACCTAAAGAAATCGTAGCCATCGATCCATGGGAAACACGCGTCAGTAGATTACGAGCTCAGGATAAAAACATTTCAAAAAAAAAAAAATTGAAGTTTGAGTTTTTTGAAACCTGAAGACCCGAAAGGATCTCAGACATTGATCCTCCAAGAGCCACACGTCACTAGATCCACGGCGTCGGATAAAATCTAGTGGGGCCAGATAAGTTTTGAGGTTTGAGATTTCCAAATTCTGGAGACCCGAAGTAAGCCTCTACCGTTAGATTAAGGAGGACACGCGGTGCAAATATTTGGACTTTGGGTGAAGAACCGAAGTGAATCTTAGTCGTCCGATATAGGAGGACACATGGAGACATATGGGCCAGTTCGGGAATGTAGAGTTCGGGAGAATTGGAAGTGTGCTAGTATGGAAACTCTTGAAGCCCCAAAGACCAAAGAGCCGAAGTGATGGGCCACAATGACATCACCTAGAGGTGATGTGTATCCTTGAATTCCTGAAGTGATGTGGCTTACAGATGTCACCTAGGATGATGTGGACACATGGGATGTGTTCTATGTGTCAGTAAGTTTTGAGAATATGGAGTATTAAAATTTCAATTAGAAAATGACACGTGTCACCTGCCTGATTGGTCCATGTGTCCACTTCTAGTATTTCACCATGTGGCCATAGATCGTGCAGTCCAAAGACTCGGCACTCTAGTGGGGAAAGATGTCATAGGTTTCATTGGGTCGAAAACTCCCAAAGGCTCGAAGGCTGGAGTACATATCGACCGTTGATTCCAGAAGACACACGTTGAAGGATCGTTGACTTTGGGTGAAAGCACTCTGGGAGAAAGTGCAGGAGGAAAGTTTGAAAATTCCGAAGCCCGAAGAGATGAAGTGATTCACCTCCGATGAACTCCAAGTAAAAGTGTTTCGAGAGGTGGCAAGCAAGGAAAGTTGAGACTCCAGAGGCACGGATTCCCGAAGTGGATCTTGATCGTTGATCGTGAAATAGGAAGAGGACCACTGATCCGGTCCTAAATGAAAGTTATGAAGTCTCGAAGCTTTGGAAAAGCGCTTTTCAACTAAGCGCAGGTTCATGGTCATGGTCATATGCAGATTGAGAGATGAGGTAAGGAGGGATAATGGATGAATTGGTTGTCTTCGAGACAAAAAGGTGCTAAAGAAGGATTTAGCCTCTATTTCTAGTCGTGGTCACCTGGGAAGGTGGTTGGAAGGAAGCGCATACGCAGGATGAGATTCTGTGTCGGCCAAGGATAATATGACACTGTTATTTTCAAAGAATGGGGATATGATCTCCATGAAAAAAAGAAGAAGAAGAAAGAGACCTATAGCATGGTTTGGCAATTTTGTTTATCATATACATAATTCTAACAAAATGGTCGCTTGCACATTTTGCAGAATTAATCAGCTCAGGATGCGTATTGAGGAAATGGAAGAAAGCAAGGGAGTCTCCATTCATGATAAGGAGGTTGAAGGCCAGAATACCAGATTTGGTAATGCAAAGACAGTGTCCAATGGACGCAAGGGAAAAGGATAGGAGGAAACATTAATAGAAACGGTAGGAATCCTGAAGATGGAAGTGCATAGCTACAAATCACACAACGAGAGATTGATGAGAGAGAAAAGTCAGATAAATCCACGAGTGTTGTAGATATTAAATTAGTTGCAGAGACAAATGAAGAAGGGATCGAACTCGAGATAAGAGGAAGAAGGTAGGTTCCATGAAATAAGGGATGATCATGGAAGAGCTGGTTATTCTAGAAGTGCCAGCGGAGCTCATGGACACCACTCACCTCATTACTCAGAAAGAAATTTTTATTCCATGGATGATCCTATAATCAGTCTAGAGGTGTCTCCTATCAGACACCAAAGAAGAAAACAAGAGGTAGATAGTTTGCAAGGAGAGTTGAGGAAGCTCAAGCCACCTTCCTTTGGGGGTGACAGAGAAAGGGAATATGATGCCAAAGCATGGTTGCTTGGGCTTAGGAGATATTTTTAGTTGCATAACTATTCATCCAACCTGGAAGCCAATATTTCCACCTACCATTTACACAGAAAAGATGCAATGTGGTGGGAACAACTGAAACAAGTGGAGCACATTAATGAGAGTAGGATAAGTTGGAAGAATTTCAAGAAGTATTTCTAGAAGGAGTACCTCTCAAATCATTTCTATGACAAGAAAATGCGGGATTTATTTGAACTTAGGTTGGGAAGCATGACTATGGAAGAATACGAGAAGAAGTTCTTGGGATTGTTAAAATATGAAAGGTTCATTGGTGATGAGAAAGTGAAAATACAGATATTTCTAAGTGGACTGCCAGCCTTTTATAAGGAAAAGATCAAGTATGATGAACCCAAGACCTTGACTGAGGCCATGAAGAAGGCTAAATACTTATATGAGCAAGTCCGGGGAAGAAAATCTCTGCAGAAATATTGGAAGGACAAGAAAAATGTGAAGTCTGATCAGAGGAGAAAATGATTCAAACCTTCCTTCAATAGAAATGAGGATAATAGAAATCATCAAGATTAGTATGCTAAGGGATATTTCAAGAAGGAATATTCCTTGGGAAAAAGGGGAAGGCCACCAATAAAATGCGGGGGATGCAAGGAAGATCACCTGTACAAGGATTGGCCACACAGAAAGGATAGAGTGAAGACTATGCATAACATCCAAGAGGTTACAACAGTCGAAGATATGGGAAGAATCTATGCGACTTTAAATGATCGAAAAGCAGAGTACTAGTCCAATATGATTGAGGTGGAAGGTAAGATCATAAATCAACTTGTTGATATTTTGATTGATTCAGGAGCAAGTCATTGCTACATTGATCCTAAGATAGTGGATATATTACATTTGGAGAAAAGTTAACTTGGAAAAGAAATTTTGGTTCAGTTAGCTGATGGAACCAAAAGAAGAATCGATGACATGGTCATAAGTTGTTCCATAAGTCTTAATAGTGTGAATACTAGTATGGATCTAAATATCATACCATTGGGGTGTTATGATATTCTGATTGGAATGTATTGGTTGGAAAAGCATCTTGTTGTCCTAGATTGTAATAACAAAACATTTACATGTCTTGAGGGAAATGAAAAACAAAGCACTATGAAAGGATTTCCAAGACCAATATCTATAAGAGAGATTTCATCCTTATAGCTAAAAAGATGTTTTAGGAAAGGATGTTAATTGTATCTAGCTCGTGTGGAGCCAAATAATACAAAGGGGCCAGGCCTCAAAGATTTCTCAGTACTACAGGAATTTGAAGATGTATTCCAAGAAATACCTGGATTTCCAAGAAGAAGGGAGATAGATTTATCAATTGATTTACTGCCAGGAGCTGCCCTAGTGTGAAAAATAACTTACAAAATGAGCACACCAGAGTTAAAATAATTACAAATGNATGTAGTTGGAGCAATTGTTGAAGAAAAGGTACATACGTCCAAGTGTTTCACCTTGGGGAGAACCAATAATTTTTTTCAAAAAGAAGGATGGAACCTTGAGGCTGTGTATTGACTTTCAGAGCAAGGCATAGCATTAGATTCAGAGAAGATCAAAGCGATTAGAGGATGGCCAACACCCACAAATGTGTCAAACGTCAGATCTTTTATGGCATTAGCTGGCTACTATAGAGGGTTCATAGTAGGGTTCTCTAAGATTGCTCATCCCATCACTTCTTTGCAAAAGAAGGGAACTAAATTTGAATGGACACTCAAGTGTGAAATAAATTTTAATCTGTTGAAGGAATTACTTACTAGTGCACCTGTGTTAAATATTGATGACCCAAATGAAACTTTTGTGGTATGTACAGATGCATGTAAGGAAGTACTTGGGGGATTCCTCATGCAAAATGGACATGTCATTGGATATGAGTCCAGAAAGCTTAAGGAACATGAGAGGAACTATGCCATGCATGACATGGAACTTGCTGCCATTGTTCATAGCTTGAGAATGTGGAGGCATTATCTCATGGAGAAGAAATTCAAATTAAGGACAGACCACATTGGCCTAAAGTATATTTTTGGACAACTGACCTTGAATGTTAGTCAAACAAGATGGCTGGAATTTTTAAGTGAATATGAATTCGATATCAAGCATATCAAGGGAAAGGTGAATAAAGTTGTCAATGCGCTTAGTAGAAGAGTGCATCTGATGCATGATACTGTTGTCAGTATGCATTAGCCAGACTTGAAGAGAATAATTTTAGATGGTCTGGTTACAGATCAACATTACGTACATGTAAAGGAAAACTCACAACAAGGAAATGTATAGCAGAAAATAAAGGAGTATGAGATAAAGAAAGATGGATTACACATGCAGAAAAATAGAATCTATGTTCCTAGTTTCGGAGAACTGAGGAATTTGGTACTGAAGGAAATGAATGATTTCCCTTATACTAGACATCTCGGTTACCAGAAAACAATTACAGCAGTAAGAATCCATTTCTTTTGGCCAGGAATGAAGAAGAATGTTGTTGATTACATCGCTTAATGTATGGAATCTCGGAAGGTGAAGGATGAGCATAGACACCCCGCAGGTTTGTTGCATCCATTTCCAATCCTAGAGAAGAAATGGGAAGTGATCACCATGGATTTCATCATAGGATTACCAAGAATGAATAAGCAACATGATTCAATCACGGTGGTAGTTGAAAAATTAACAAAGGCTACTAATTTTGTGCCTGTGAAGACAACACATACAACAACTAATATTGCATAAATTTTCATGAAGGGAATTTCTAGGTTGCATAGGATACCTAGGATAATCGTCTTGGATTAAGATATGAAGTTTACCTCCAATTTTATGGAGGGGATTGTTTAAAGGATTTGGCAAAAATATAAACTTTAGAACTATGTATCATCCCTAGACAGATAGGAAAACAAAGAGAGTCAATCGTATAATTGAAGACATGTTGAGAATGTACGTGATGGATAAGCCATCTAAGTGGGAAGATTACTTACACTTGGTCGAGTTTGATTATAATAATGGGTATCACGATTCATTGAGAATGAGCCCATTTGAAGCCTTGTATGGTAGGAAATGCAATACTCCAGTGAGATGGGACAACCGAACATATAGAGTGGTACTTGGGATGGAGTTGCTCAAGGACATGGAAGACCAGGTAGTTAAGATTAAGAAGAATTTAAAGGTAACTCAGGATAGACAAAAAATTTATTCCGATAAGAACAGGACAGCTAGAGAATTTAAAGTAGGGGATCATGTACTTTTGAAAGTGAATCCCAAGAAAATCTCTTTGAAATTGCGTAGTTGTAAAAATCTCGCAACCTCATTCTGTGGTCCATTTGAAATATTGGACATAATAGGGCCAGTTGCATACATGCTTGCATTGCCTGCTTCCATGAATGTGCATGATGTATTTCATGTCTCTTTACTAAATAAATATGTACATGATCCTAACCATGTTATTGATTGGCATCTGACTCAAGTAGAGACGAAGGGATACTTTCAGGTTCAACTAGTGCGGGTATTGGACAAAAAGTTAAAAATGCTCTGGAATTGAGTTACGTAGATGGTAACAGTTTAGTGGACCTGCTACGGTCCTGAAGATGTTACCTGGGAGCATAAAGATGCCATGCGAGCAGAGGACCCACAAAATTTTGAATAAATTTGGGATTTTGATCTCCATTTTGTATATGCACTGAGGACGGTGCCAAAAAAGGGGGAGGGGTTGTAACACCGCAGGTTTCGAACCCCCATTTTAAATAATGTATGGTTACAATGCTAAGAGGCATGAGTGCCCAAACAATTATTAATGGGCCAGTATGCCCAAGAAATGTAATGTTTTGATAATTATTATTATAAACACATCGTTGGCTGCTAGATGGACAAGGACTAGAGTTATAGGGGGCTATGATTCCACAAGGGAGGGGCCTTGAGGGGATAAATGTTTATTCCTATATTAATTATCATTTTTTCCTAAGGGTGGGGATCGGTTACATGAGCTTCTTAGGGAAGGCCAAGAGGTTCTTAATTTCCCCATGAAGTTACTTAAACCTGCCTCTGGTCTGATTGGGGGGGTTAGAGTGATGGCTTGTTCATTGATTTCGTGTACGTTCCTTCATTTCCCTCATGCACTTTCATGCAACCCCTTACCCGTTCATTGACCCATCCTCATCTGCATATTGTATTGGAAAAAGGGAACCGAACTACTGAAGATTATCCACAGGATAGTTGGCTGTAGTGGTCACTGGTGTGATCCAGCCATGATTTTAGGCCTGCATGTCTGAGATGCGTTGGCCTATGTTCAATATTTATCATAGCTACGAGTCCTGAGAGTTCCAGCATTGCGATTCTCTACCAATTGCGTTGGAACCTGAATAAAGAGATGGACTGCCTGAGGGATTGCATGGTAGAGAAGGGTGGAGGTTAGTTCTCTTGGGTGGTGCAAGTTGGGTAGAAGAGACATGGGTACTTGGATTGTTGTGAGAGCTGGGAATCTTGTGAGAGCTTGGGTGCTGACTGGTTTGGGAATCCAAGTAACACTCTCGAACTGTACTTGTGGATTCATAGCCCTAGCTGGGGGTTGACACTGCTATTGAGATTTGAAACAATAGTGTCTACGGTTGGGTGGAATGTCCTTGGTTTGCAGCTAGTTGGTGTCATCTTTCATAAAGATAAGTTCTCTCTGTTATGGTATCATTTGCATGTATATGAATGTATTTCCGTTGTATATTTAATTATCATTTAATTGAATCTTTAGACTATGCATGCTTGCTAGATATTGTTTTGCACGTCGTTAAAGTCTTTCCTTTTATGCATTCTTAAATTTAAAAAATGTATAGATAAGAGAAAGAAGTCCAAGGGTGGGCTTGAAGGTAGTGTACCACAACTTGTGGGTGGCTGGGTATGTTACAATGATCCAAGATGAAATGCAAAGAAATGGATTTTAACATAATATTGAGATATACAATGCCTTTGTTGAAGCATTTTGTAAACAGGGAGAAATAATGAATGATTGGAAACTCATAGAGGAAATATTAGAAATTGGGTTGGCTCTAGATAGTGGCACTTAGAAAACAATTATTGATGCACTTATAGTGAATGGAAACATGGATGGTGCTCTTAAGATAGAAAATCAAACGTTCAAAAAAATCCTAGAAGTTGACACTAACATGGACAAAAGCAATTTATAGATGCAATAAGCTAATGCTGAAATTCTAACAAAAAGAGTCAAGTTAATGATAAACTTATAGTTGGATACGCAATGTCATTGGAAAGTACAAATCACTGAGAAATATTCTTGAGACATGGGTTTATATTTCCTCGGAGAGGTATTGTCTTGATAATTTTATGAAATTGAGTGAATTTACCACTCATACCATATTCTTGTGATCTTCCAAGTCCTGACATAATTCCATAGTTCCACATCTCCATATCTTTAGGATTATCTTTGTTTTCTCTCTTTTATAAGGGATTCACTCAAATGTTCATTTATTATTTGGGATGGTTGTTTTCATATCTTGGAATATTTACTCAAATTTTTGGTTGCAATGGAAGGAGAAGTTCTTAAAACTATACAAACACACAAGGTCAAAGAAAAAATTATGAATTTATTTTGATATATTTTCTAATGGTAAAAAATGTCTTCCACTTTTGTGTTTCTTCACTTGAAATAGTAGAGTGACATTGTAGATGCCAAATTAAATTGATACATTAAATTAAGCAACTTGAAACAAATTTAGTCTTTCAAAAGTTTAAATATAATTTGGGAATATATAAATTAGATCTGACTTAGAAATATTCATACATGTGATAGAGATATATTTTAATAGCTAGAGTGAAGTTCCAAGGACATGGGAACCAAGTGAGTTCTAGGAAATCAATTTATCGATAGATCCACATTTGAAGCATTATATCAATGGAAGTACCTAAGTTGATATTTTTATGTCAAATATGAGTCTTGTTTTAAGCCCTAGACAAAGCCCCATGTTAAGTACAAAAACCATTATTAAGTTCTATTTATTAAATTATTATAATTCTAGTGTTATATTTGTATGTAGGCTAGAACCCTTCATTGTACCCTTTGTCTCACATACACAGACACACCAAGGATACCTTGTCTTAGGATAATATTATATCATCTTATACATTGAATATATTGTAAAAGGAGGTATCCCCCTCCAAGTGGACTATTATTTATTAACCTATTATAATCCTCAAGCTGTTAGTTCTTAAAATTAGGTATTAGAGCATCGATCCTAAGGTTTTGCTGGTTCAAACAAGTCATGTTGGAATTTTTTCTATAAATTTTTTTATGGGACACTTCATATAACTAAATTTTAAGGTTACTTAGGATACATATCCAAGTACCTTTGGTAAAAATTTTAGGTTCTAGATCGTTATACTTTCAGAAATATATCCTATGGAATATACAGTTTTTGACTCATCCTAAATTTAGTTTTAAGCGAGTCATCTTGGGATTTTTAGTGTAAATTGTTTTATGGGAGATTTCAAATAGTGAAATCTTATGGAGGATGGGGTAAATTTAATATTATAGGTGGTCAAAATATTATGTTTTCGTTCTCTATAATTTTAGATAAATAGTTCGTGGAAGACAAGGTTTATGACTAAACCTGAAATCAGTTATCTTAGTATTTTCACTATAAATTGTTTTCAGTGAAGTTTTAAACTCTAAACTTTTCATAATATTGACTTGAGATAATGAAGTACATGTGGAAAGTTGTTTCATATTTTTAATCATTATATTTTATAAAATATTTCTTGTGTAAGTTAGAGTTTTGCGCAAGTTATTTTCTGGTGATTTTAAGATATTTTTCTATGGTTAGCAAGCTCATTTAAAAAAAATATTAGATATTTTTTTCCATGTCTCCAAAGAAAGATCCAAAAATTAATTCAATAATTAAACCTCTTAAAATATCCTCCATGACTCATGAAATAAATTCCTAGATACAAAAACAACTAGATCCAAATCGAATAGTCAAATCAATGAATTGAATGATAGGTCAATGAAAAAGGTTGATTTGGTGAATACTAAAAAATAAATGGAAGGAAATATGAATGAAAATAAGGAATTGATGTAAAGGAAGATGGACGGAAAATAAGGAATAGTTTAAAAGAACAATGAAACAAAAGTTGGAATAAAGGGAACAAAGTCTTATGGAACCCTTAAATAGGAGGTTCCCTAAAAATGATAAGGTCTATGAAGGGATTGATGAAAACTAAAGGAAGTATTCAGGTTGAACAAATTTTCGATAATAATAATATTCCAGGGGGATTTATCTCCAATAATGGAGTTAATTATGGACAGTCTCCAAAATGAGTGAACCTTCCTAGGGTTGAATTAAGGAAGTTTGATGGAACAAAGGTCTTTACGTGGGTGAATCAAATAGAGAAATATTTTGAACTCCATATATTATGGATGATAAGTAAAGTGTTCACATACAAGATTTAAAATTTGAGATAAAACCATATCAATGGTATCAATGGGTAGTTAAAATAAATCCTCCTTCTTATCATTATACATTGGATTTATTTACAAGAGACTTAGAAGTGCAATATGGGAAAGTTTGGGAAGATGACTACTTTGGTCAATTGATAAGAATCAAGCACTTAGTTGACATTGAGGATTATAATTCATAATTTCATGTATTAATGATAAGGGTGGATGACATAAGTGATGAAAATTTGTTGGAAGCTTACATGGGTGGACTAAACGTGAGATTTTCCTAAAACATCTTTGAAATATTATGGAAGCTATACAATTTTCTTGTCATATTTACCCCAAGAATAAGGCTACACACAAGTCTACCATTGGAGAATACATAGGTAGAAAATGTATTTTTTGGGTTCATAAGACAACCATACACAAATTGACATGGTTGACCCCTCAACAAATGAATGAAATAAGAGAAAAGGGAATATGTTTCAATTGTGATAGAAAATAAACTAAGGGGAATAAATACAATGAGAATACATTATTCTACATAGACCATGAAGAGGAAGAATATTAAGAATTGGAATGATCACAAGATCTATATCTATAAGAGACTTGTTATGCCTGCACAACAACCTCCCAATTTTCTTGTCTTAGCCTCTCTCCAAGGCAAGAAATTAGGCCCCCCTTCAAATTTTCCAACCGGAACCTTCGCACTGTCTCCGTTGTGCAATTGGATATGCTCAAGTTTTTCTCTCACTCTCCCCTCCTCAAATCACTTTTGCCCGACAATCCACACTTTGGTGAGTTCCCTCTTCCTGCGTTGATACATAATGCACTGACGCGTGCACCCTTATTCCACCTTACATTGACATGCTATTGATTTTTTCATCAGCTCATCATCCACCTCCGTTTAAACTTGGCTAATTCGCCAGTGTGCTTCGACCAAACCTCACTGCCACACATCTTCATCATTGGTGAAGTTCACATGATCAATGTTGTCTCACCGATATTGGTTACACGATTATATTCATCTCGTGCATGCCTTTCACTAGATGACTCCCTTCTACTCACATTATTGCATCACATCATATTGACTCTCCCTCGCTTTCTCTTCATTACAATGCTTATCGATCAAGTTGACCTCTTCTTCCCCAATGTGCTACCTGTTGACTCGTTTCTCCCTCCTGTCACAAACGCGTCGGACGAAAGATGTCGACCCCTCGTCGTCATCGAGGACATCGAGGAAAATACATTTCCTCTCGCCAACACTAATCAGGTCATCGTAGCCCACTTTTTCCTTGAGGCTTATCTCATTCCCCTCCCAGCTCAGATCCCTTCTTATTGCGTTCATCAATCAATTTCCTTAAATTTCCAATGATTGAAATTTCCATGCCTATCTAGACAGTTGGTCAATATTTTCCTATCACACCTGATTCACTTCAGGTCAGAGTCATAATCAAGTTTTAGTGTTCCCTAGTGGGTTTCTTCACGCACATGATACTAGCTAGATTACTTTGAGTTTCCCGACGTTATGAATAAATATTCATTGTGAAAGCATCATCTAACGTCATATGGGTTAATCAAAATGCCTATTGGTCTTGTGCTAGCTTTGGAACACACTTCCAAAGAAAATTGATCCTCTCGGCTCCTAGGCAGTACTAAGTGCTCCTAATGTCAATTGGAAGTTTTGGCGGATTTATAATTTCATTCTAATGGTGCATTACTTTAGTGTGAATGAACAATCTAAGAGCCTATAAATTTTGGGTGAAGGATCAATGAACAAGTGACACAAACTTCCATTAAAAAATTCCTTTGAGTGCAATTTTTGGGCGTCTATCAAAATGAAATTTTCACCTCGGAAATAAGTTGGTGATGTGATTTCCCACGTTGTGATTCTAACGCAACTTACGGAATCGAAATCAGACGCCCGAAAGTGCGAGAACAAATCCCTGGTTTTTTTCCCATATCGGTCTCGTCAATCATTTCGCAGGTAAGATGTTTGTATGACATGTTTGGTGGAATAGGCAGGAGGTCATCTCTATGTTCATCATGGCGCAAAATACGCTACCCCAATCGGAACAAGTATGAAAAAGTTATGAAGTTTTAAAGGTTCGTCGATGATGTTAGCATGAGGGTTATACCTAGGGTTTTTTACCTCCCCATGAAACTGATTTGAGTGAGGGACTTTGAGCTCATCTCTATGTTCATCATGGCCCAAAATAAGGTACCACAATCGGAACAAGTTATGAAAAGGTTTTTTTACCTCCCCATGAAACTGATTTGAGTGAGGCACTTTGGTCATTTTTAAAATATAATCAATTTCAACAAAAGTCTCCATTGTCTTGAATTTATATTTAATTTTAAAAATTGTTGGAATTTAAATTTACGTGCATTCATGATAATTAAAAAACCTAAATAATAAAAAAAATAACAAAAGGGATTTTATGAGCTCCATGTGGTCGGAGGAGTTAAGCCTAAGTCTCCGACTTCATCAGCAGAGTTAATCTTAAGTGCTCCGATGTACATCAGAGCAGTTCAGACCAACGCCTCCGATGGAGTCGGCAACCATGAGAGAAAATATGTCGATGACGGCGGAGGAGATGAGAGAAAGATCCCCGATCGGAGGTAATGAAGGAAAGTTTTCCACAAGCAATCAATGACCCTGAAGGAAACTTCTCTGAGAGTCCTCGGCGATGGTGGTTGAAACATTGTTGACTGTCCAGGCATGCTATCCCATAGGCATAAGTTTAACGCTTACATGCACGAGTTCCACCTTAGGGTTTTGTTTTGCGTGAGGGGTGCACCCAAAATTCATCTTCCTTCCATCTGCATACGCCCACGAATATTGTAAAACCACCTACGATTTGTTAAAAAGGAGCTCTTCCCACGAAATTCAATGAAGAACCCACGAAATTGAAAAGAACCCCGCGAAATTTGAGAGATGGGTCGAAGGAAGAGGAATTTTGAGATAGAGGAAGAGAGACTGTAATAATTTAATCAATGCTCACGTAGTTGGATGATTCACCCACGGGATTGAGTAAAAAACCCACGAAATTTGTAACTCCCACACGATTTTGATGAGTGCCCACAAAGGGAATCCACCCAAGAATTTGATCAAAGGAGAAAACACCGATGAGATCAAATTAAATTCCCACAAAATTGATGGAAAACGCAGCAGTTTGGGATATGAAATGAAAGAGGGAGCCCACAAGATTCGTGAAAATGTCCATCGAATTTGGTAGAACACCCACGAATTTGAAGTAAAATGCTCAAGAAATTGCAGAGAGAAAATCCCAGGAAATTGCAGTATTGCACACGCGATTTGGTAGAACGCCCATAAACTTGATAAAAGGCAATGAAAGGAAAGACTTCGAAGTGTTGGAAACGGTGACAACAATTCATCCATGAATAGGATTTCAGATCCTATAAACCGAGGTTGGTTGTAACCAATGCGACCAAGTTAGAATATGGATGAGATTACATTTAATAATCAGTTTCTAATGTACATTGCTATAAATTTGATGTATGCCCGTAGAGGCTGGTGTGTCAGAGAGGAGTGAGACCCTACTGTAATCTCCATTAGCTGAATAATAAGACAACCGATACCTATGCTTGGTGGACGTAGCCCAACGTTTGGGTGAACCACGTAAATTGTTGTGTTCCTTGTCTGCATTTGTATTGATTGTCTTATGTTAATTTTTGTTTTCCGCATTTGCAAACTACAACAAGTGGTATCAGAGCTGAGGAGGGCACAGACTCGAAAAAGCCGCTCACTGGAAGAGGCCACGTTGAAATCGTTGTGTTGAAGGGTTGCTTTGTGTTGAAAGAGACTCCCGCAAGAATGGAGCGTTGTTTTTTTGGCATCGGCGCTTGGCTACCATTGCAAAGGGAGCGCCGACGCTCGACAACAGGTCTAAGGGTGCGCTGATCAAATAAAATAGGCTGGGATTTTAGAGGGAGCACCGAGAGGGAGCCAACACTCACCTTACCTACCAAAGGGAGCGCCGGACGTGTAGTGCCCTTATCACTGGTTCATTATTTTGGTTCAGCACACGTCTATATACTCCAAAGGAGCGCTGACCCCCTTTATCAAAAGATTCGTATGTATTTCTCAAAAGTTAAATGTATACTTTTACATTTGGAAGTGTTAAAGGTTTTATTATATTTGAGAATTAAAATATAATATCTAAAGGTGGAGGATGTTGAAGGGTGGAGGAATAAGGTGGAGTGAATTTTTATTAAATTTTTTTAATAAAAGGTGAATGTATGTAATTTTTTTGTTTTTTGAAAATTACACAAGATTATTTCTTCACATATATATATATATATTTCTAAGGGCCTTGGATATTACAAACAATGGTGTTTGTTTCCTTTTTTTATGTTTCCTCTAATGAAAAAGATGCAGAGTGCTAAGTTTGAAATTGAAAAGTTTAATAGCAAGAACAATTTCGAGATCTGGAAGGTTAAGATGCACGATCTGCTCGTGCAACAAGGTGTGGTGAAGGTGCTTTTGGGAAAAGCAAAGCAGCCCGCGTCCATAACAGACGAAGACTGGGATGAGATGGATGCGAGAGCACTGAGTGCCATGCGCCTGTGTTTGGCCGACGATGTACTCTTCAACATTGTTATAGATAAGACATCAGTCGGTTAGTGGTCAAAGATGGAAAGATTTTACATGAAGAAATCCTTGACAAACAAGATCTTTCTGAAAAGACAATTGTATTGTTTGCGCATAAAGGAAGGTACGAAAATTGTTGATCATCTAAATACTTTCAATACTCTTCTAGTCCAGTTGAATAGCATGGGAGTGAAATTTGAATCCGAAGATAAGGCAATTACATTATTGTGTTATTTGCCCGCGTCATGGGATCATTTCGTTACCTCTATTAGTTTCAGTTCGACATAAACTATTGAGTTTGATGATACTGTTGGAGCTTTACTATCTGAGGAAACAAGGAAGAAATCCAATCTAGAAACCTCTACATCTGAGGCATTTGTGGTCAGAGGCAGACCAAAAGAAAGAGGATAGGGTTAGAGGGATTTCTCTTGGTCAAAGTCGAAAGGAAGAAAGAGCAAGCTCAAGTGTTGGTTTTGTGGAAAATCTGGACACTTGAAGAAGGACTGTTGGAAGGGACAACAAACCTCCAAAGAAGATCCTCCAAAAGAGGCGAAGGAAGAAAATGCAACTGAAACAAGTTCAGCAACAGGTTCATGTATAGTTGATGAAGTTTTATCAATTAGTATTGGTTCACTTCATGATCAACATTGGCTATTAGATTCTGGTGCTTCAAACCACATGTGTCTTCATACACATTGGTTTATTACTTACCAGTCTATAGATGATGGAGTTGTTTACATGGGTAATGATATTTCATCTAAAGTTGTGGGAATTGGTAGCATCCGAATTAAAATGTTTGATGCAACTGTTAAAATACTAACTGATGTAAGACATGTACCTGATCTTAGGAAGAACCTAATATCTTTGGGAGTCTTAAACAGAGGAGGTTATAAGACTATTGTTCAAGGTGGAGTTATGAAAGTCTATAAAGCAGTTCTACTGGTTATGAAAGCAAAGAACGTTGGTAATTTGTTCCTGTTATAAGGGAGGACTGAATCAGATCCTGTGACAACGATATCTGAGAATGATAGTGATTCTGTTCGACTGTGGCATCAATTGTTGGGTCATATGAGCGAACAAGGATTAAAGGTATTAACTGATCGCAAGTTACTTC
>JASDQU010374312.1:0-10232 GCA_032191745.1 Picea mariana | reverse complement strand
CATTATGTTTCTATTTTAATTGATTTAGGATCAAGTCATTGTTACAATGATCCTAAAATAGTGGATAGTTTACATTTGGAGAAAAGTAAGCTTGGAAAATAAAGTTTGGTTCAGCTAGCCACTGAAACCAAAAGGAGAATCCATGAGGTGGTTAGAATTATTTCCATAAGTCTTAATGGTGTGAATACTAGTGTTTATCTAAATATCATACCATTGGGGTCTTATGATATTCTAATTGGAATGGATTGGTTGGATAAGCATTATGTTGTCCTAGATTGTCATAGCAAAAAATTTACATTTCTTGATGGAGATAGAAAACATAGCATTTTGAAAGGTGTTCTGAGACCGATCTCTATAAGGGAGATTTCATCCTTACAGGTGAAGAGATATTTCAGAAAAGGCTTTCAATTGTATGCAACCCATGTGGAGGAGAAAAAATATACAAAGGGGTTAGGCCTTGAAGATTTCTCGATACTACAATAATTCGAGGATCTATTCCAAGAAATACCAGGGTTTCCACCAAAAAGGGAGATAGATTTCTTGATTGATTAAGTGCCAGGATCTGCCCTAGTGTGAAAAAAACTTTACAGAATGAGTATGATCGAGTTAAAAGAATTAAAAACACAGTTGGAGGAATTGTTGAAGAAAGGGTACATATGTCCAAGTGTTTTACCTTGGGGAGCATCAATACTCTTTGTCAAAACAAAATATGGAACCTTGGGGATCTATATTGACTTTTGACAGTTGAATAAGTCTACTATAAAGACCACATATCCTGTACCCGTAATTTATGACCTCTTTGATCAGCTAAGAGGAGCAAATATGTTTTCAAAGATAGAATTGAGATTAGGATACCATCAGGTAAGAATCAAGGAAGAAGACATGCATAAGACAACCTTTCGAACCAGGTATGGGCATTATGAATTTGTAGTGGTGCCATTTAGATTGACCAATGCACCAACTGTCTTTATGTTCTTAATGAATGAATATTAAGAAATTGTTTGGTTAATTTTTTCATAGTATTCCTGGATGACATACTTGTATATTCTAATTTTTAGGAGGAGCATGAACATCACCTAAGACTGGTATTACAAGTGTTGAAAGAAAATTAGTTGTATGCCAATCTGAGGAAGTGTTATTTTTATCAAGAACAGATCCATTACATGGGAACATTATTTCAGAACAGGTTATATAAGTGGATCCAGAGAATATTGAAGCCATTAGAGGATGGCCAACACCCAAGAATGTTTCAGAATTCAAATATTTTATGGGGTTAGTTGGTTACGACAAAATATTTATAGCAGGGTTCTCTAAGATTGCCCATCCCATCACTTATTTGAAAAATAAGGGAATTAAATTTGAATGGGCAACAAAATGTGAAGAAAAGTTTAATTTGCTGAAGGAATTACTTACTCGTGCACCTATTTTGAAGATTGTTGACCGAAATGAGAATTTTTTGGTATGTACAGGTGCATGCAAGGAAGGGGTTGGTGGAGTCCTCACTCAAAATGGGCATGTCATTTGTTATGAATCCATAAAGCTTAAGGAAAATGAGATGAACTATGCCACACATAATTTGGAGCTTGCTTCCATTGTTCACACATTGAAGATGTGGAGGAATTATCTCATGGGAAAGAGATTTGAATTAAGAAGAGACCACAATGGTCTAAAGTATCTTTTTGAACAACCAACTTTGAATGCCAGGAAAACAAGATGGTTGGAAATTTTTAAGTGAATACGACTTTGATATCAAACATATCAAAGGAAAAGAAAATAAAGTTGTTGATGCACTTAGTAGAAGAGTGCATCTCATGCAAGCTACAACTATGAGTATGAATCAGTCGGACTTGAAGAGAAAAATTTTAGATGTTGTTGTTACAGATCAGCATTACCTACAGGTAAAGTAAAGATTACAACAAGGAGATGTACAACAGAAAGTGAAAGAGTATGAGATAAATGGAAATGGACTACTTATGCATAAAAATAGAATTTATGTTCCTAGTTCCAGAGAAATTAGGAATTTGGTATTAAAACAAATGCATAATGTTCCATATGCTGGACATCTTGGTTACCAGAAAACAATTACAAAAGTAAGAATCCAATCCTTTTGGTCGGGGATGAAAAAGGATGTTGTTGATTACATCGCGAGATGTTTGGAATGTCATAAAGTGAAGGTTTAGCATAGACACCCAACTGGTTTTCTACAACCATAACCAATTCCAGAGAAGAAATTGGAAGTGATAACCATTGACTTTATAACTAAATTCCCAGGACAACAAGGCAATGTGATTCAATCATGGGAGTGGGTGATAAATTGAAAAAGGCTGCGCATTTTGTTCCTCCGAAAAAAATCATACATTAGCTAATATTGCATAAATTTTCATGAGGGGACAATTGTCTCAGATAGAGACACTAAGTTTACTTTAAATTTAGCGAAGATATTATTTAAAGATTTGGTACAAATAGGAACTTTATCACAACATAACATCCACAATCAGATGAGAAGACATAGAGGGTCAACCGATTAATTGAAGACATCTTAAGAATGTATGTGATGGATAATCCATATAAGTGGGAAGATTACTTGCACTTGGTTGAGTTTGCCTATAATAATTGGTATCAAGGTTCATTGAACATGAGACCATTTGAAACCTTGTATGGTAGAAAATGGAGTACTCTAGAAAGCTGGGACAACCCCACAGATAGAGTGGTACTTGGGCCAAAGCTGCTCAAGGAGATGGAAGAACACATGGTTAATATTAAGTAGAATTTAAAGGAAGCTCAGGATAGGAAGAAGGTTTATTCCGAAATGAATAGCACAACAAAATAATTTAAAGTAGGAGAGCATGTTCTTTTGAAATTAAATCCCAAGAGGAGCTCTTTGAAGTTGGGTAGTTGTACAAAGTTGACTGCTAGATTTTATGGTCCATTTGAGATATTGGACATAATAGGTCTGTTTTCATACATGCTTGCATTGCCTATTTCCATGAATGCACATAATGTATTTCATGTCTCTTTGCTAAAGAAATATGTACATGATCCTAACCATGTTGTTGATTGGCATCTGATTTAGGTAGAGACAGAGGGAGACTTTCAGGTCCAACTAGTGCGAATACTCGACAGAAAAGTCAAAATGATCTAGAACAGAGTTATAGAGATGATAAAAGTTCAGTGGACCTATTATGGTCCTGAAGATGCTACATGGGAGCATTAAGATGCCATGCAAGCAGAGTACCCACAATGTTTTGAATAAATTTTGGAATTTTGATTCATGTTTTGTATATGCACTGAGGATAGATCCAAAATAAGGGGGACAAGATGTAACATCCTGGTTTCTGACCCCCCATATTAAATAATGTATTGTTACATTGCTGAGAGTCTAGAGTGCCCAAAATATTATGAAAAGGCTAGTGTTCCTAAGAAATGTAGTGTGTGATCACTATTAATAATAAATACATCGTTGGATGCTAGAAGGAAAAGGACTAGAGTTATAGGCGGCTATGATTCCATAAGAGAGGGGGCTTGAGGGGATAAGTGTTTATTTCATTTCTTTAATTACCCATTTTGTGTAATGGGGGGGAAATCAATTACGTGAGCTCTTGGGGGAAGGCCAAGAGATTATTGATCCTCACGAATTACAAAAACCCATCCCTGGTCTATGGAATGGGTTCTCCAGTTCTCTCGTTCATTTTGGTCATTCTCTCTCTCTCATTCCCATCCCCATCTTGGCTCTATTGTTGGTCACCTCACATGTTCATTCACCTGTCTGGTTCATTGTTCATCCTCTCTTGTGGAGTATACACTCCATTCATTCTTTCACTCACTCATCTTTCCTCCTTATCGTTTGGCTTGGGAAAGGAAATCATACCATTGAAGAACAACCAAAGTTTTGTTGGATGTAGAGATTGTTGGTGTAATCCAGCCATGATTTGAGGCTGCATGTCTAATATGCATTGACCCGTGTCTAGATTTTCTCATAGTTGCGAGTCGTGAGAGTCCCAGCATGGATATTCTAGACCAACTGCACTGGATCCTTGGAAGGAGAATGACTGCCTCATGGAATCTGTGGTAGAGAAGGGTGGAGGTCCATAATCTTGGGTGGTGCAGGCTGGGTAGAAGAGAGCTGGGTACTTGGATTATTCTGAGTGCTGGAGAATCCTGTGAGATATTGAGTGCTAACTGGTTTGGGAAGCTAGGTAACACTCTGGAACCGTCCTTGTGGATTCAAAGTCCTGGCTTGGGGGTGACATTGTTGTTGAGACTTGGAACAATAATGTCTCTGGTTGGGTGGAACGTCCATGGTCTAGAACCAATTGGTGTCTTATTTTATAAAAAATAAGTGTTCTCTTCTATGGTTTCATTTTCTTGTGTATTTATTTCCGCTGTGTATTAAATGATTATATCTGAGATTTGTACTGATAATATGCATGCTTGCTAGTTAATGTTGTGCATGGTATATTGTGCATGTCTTGTATGTTGTAGTATGAATCTTGATGATTGCATGTATGTATTTCATGCTTCTTTATTAGTTAATTGTTATGAGAGTTTTGAAATCATCCAAGAGGTGCGTTCTTGG
The DNA here is from genome assembly GCA_032191745.1 of Picea mariana. Lineage (NCBI taxonomy): Eukaryota > Viridiplantae > Streptophyta > Pinopsida > Pinales > Pinaceae > Picea > Picea mariana. The sequence continues at coordinate 5,656 of JASDQU010374312.1, read as the reverse complement.
TATGGCATGCCTGGCCTATGGGAGGTTAGGTATGTTTTAGAGAAGAATTGTAGTGGTGTTACCAGATTGGGTGGTTGGGTACATTACAATATTCATTTCCAATTTTGCTGAGTTAATTAAACTTATTACATCCATGCTGAGAAATGTGAATGAGTTAAAGTGGACACTTGAATCTATAAATTCTTTTGATCAAATTAAACAAGGATTGACTGAGGCACCTATTCTTATCATCCCTGATTATTCAAAATAATTTCTGATATTTTCTTTTTCCTCAAATGATACATTGGTTGTTGTCCTTCTTTAGAAAAACTTAGATGGAATGGAGCAACCTATTTCTTTTTTCAGTAAGGCTTTGAGAGATGTTGAAGTCAGGTATGACATCATGGAGAAGCAAGGGTATGATTTTGTCAAATCTCTCAAAGATTTTAGAGTATATGTTCTACATTCTAGAATTATTTCTTATGTCCCTTCAACCTCTGTTAAATATATCCTAATTCATCCTAACATAGATGGAAACAAAAGTAAGTGGATTGCCAAAATTCTAGAATTTGACCTTGAGATGAAACCTACCAAGCCGGTGAAAGGACAAGGTTTATCTAGATTGTTAGTTGAATCAAATTGTAAGGAACTTGGGGTTAATTTAATGAATGTAGATTATGTATATCAGTAGAATGATATTACTAGCAACAACTCACATATCAGCCCCAAATTGACAGAGTGTATTTCATACAAGGACATCATCCATTTATTCCAGACATTGCAACCTCCTAATGGACTTGATAAGACTAAGTTGAGGGATTTAAAGATCAAATAAATTACATATTTCATTGTTGATCATGTTCTATATTGGAAGGATCCCGTAGGGGTTCTTTTAATATGCTCGGACCCAAATGAGCCAAAGGAAACCATGACTGATTTTCATGATGGCCTATGTGGAGGTCATCATTTTTGGCGGACCACAACCTTCACACAGGGAAACTCCACCTGTGACAGATCCCACTCTTGCAAAGGTTCCTTCAAGAAAACACACAATTCTAAGAGGTAGAAAGTTGGTGTTTCCTTCACCTGTTGTAGCTGACAAGGTCAAATATAGGAGGCCTCTTACTAGAGAAACAACCAAGCAAGAAATCCATGTGAAGGATGATGCAATAGGAGTTTGGCCCGAGAGGAAAGGAAAATCCATAGTTGTTGAAAATCTTGTTGAAATTGTTGATATCACTACTCATCAAGAAGAGAGAAATCCCACATTCAAAAGGCTCAAAAGACAACTTAAAGATGAAAGGGATGAATTTGATAAGATGATAAAGGAAGTCTTGAATGTGAGAAGGAAATTTAAGAAAGTGATCGATATTCATCATAAGTCCATTGACAAGAAAACATTTATGGCTAAAATATTCTTGCCCCTCCACAGGAAGCTCAAAAATCTTTACAAAAAAAACATATATTATCAAGTTCATATCAGAAAGCTAAAGGAAGAACTGCAACCTTTTAAAGAGGAGTTGGCCAAGAGAAATATGGACATTTTGGCTAAATTTGCTACCAGGAGAAGCTCCTGAGTTAAAAAATGAAGAAGTTGAACCTCCTTAAACAATATAAGTTTTTGACAAGTTTCCTGTTGATGGATTTTTTGAAATTTTGAGGATGGCTATGCCTTAGAAACCATGTTTAGCCCTTGGGATGTTCTCTTCTAGTCATGTACCAAGATCATAAGTTGTTACAATAGATTGGGGAAATGGAGATAGTTTTTGGAACACTTTCAGGCTTTATCAAATGAAATAAGTTGATATAGGAAAGTTCATAGTGCCTAACACTGCGAACTGGTTGATAAAAACAGGCATTGTGAACTCATTTTTGGAGTTTTGAAGGGAGGAATAGTTTCCAGGTGTCAAATATGGATGCAAGCTAGTTGTATGATGGTAAGTTATGAGATAGGAGGCAACTTGCCAAAGGGAGATGCGCTTAAAGGGACACTTCATCATCCATAAAGAAGATGTTGAAGATGTGGCCAACATTAGCCTAAATTTTAGCATTTTGTTTTATTTATGTTGAACAACTGTATTCACGCCACCATTAGGCATATGAATCTTATGTAGGAGTGGTTATTTGAATTGCAAAGCTGTAAATGACAACCTAGGATATAAGATAGGCATTGTAAGTTTGAAGCAGGGTTTAAATGGTTATAAAAAGACTCATATTTTGATGTTGTCTATGTAAGAAATATATGTCCTATTGTATGTACCATACCTGCGAAACTTTGGATAATAGAAATTAGTCCTTTTCCTTATCATCTTGTTTCTATATTATTCTGATTGCAGTGTATTGAATGCTTCAATTGGATTAATTGTATCTTTGTTGCAATGGAGGATCTGTCGTGATAGTGTTTATAATTATATCAGAGTTTCCTTTTGATTGTAATAATTTTTTGTGTCAGAAGGTTTTTCATCATATTTCTATCAATGCTACTTGATGTAGATATAGGCATATTACACCTTTCTTATTGAAATCTTCCACCTATCCACTTTATTTCTTAAATCATGATCTAAGTTACTCAAAGCCTTATTTGTTGGTGCATATTGTATGGAGTGAGTTGTGATGACATTGTTTTTTTGATTTTTTATTCTTTTACCACCATATCATAAAAACTTACTTTTAACATTCTGATGGGTGTTGAGCTTACACTTTAGCAATCAAAGTGTGACTTTCAGTGCTAATAGTACAAAACAATTCTCTCACACGTGCGAGCTTATTCACTCCTCACTCTTGGGATAGATTCACCACATTTCATACTTCCACTTTGTTGAGTGCACCAATCCTCATAGTACAAGTGAAAACTCACTTATGCTAGCTCCATCATGCTTCCACACACTCTACATGATAATATAAAATGTCACAATGACTTTTCTCCTTTATATACAATCCTTATGGGTCACCATAGAATCCCCTCCATGAGTCAACATCATCTTAGGATTTTCTTGTGGGCGTGAAGCCCACAAATCCCATCACCAAACCCATGAAGCCCCCACTCAAATCCAAGGGGTTTTTCACCAAACTGGAAGTGTGATGTGGTTCCCAAGACAATTTCCACATTCCCAACAACTAGGTTTATGTGAGAATACCTTCCTGAGGCTATAAAAATAAACATAATGATTATTTTGTCTCTACCCCATCAATGGTTGAATATCTATTTGATGTGGGTGTTCCTAGTAACAATCATTCTATGTTACATTCTATCCCACTTTTAAGTAAAAAATCCCATGACCATGGTAATTTTAGAATGTCATTTCTAGTCCATGCATATAACTCAGTGGTGACTCTTGGTGAGGTTGTGAATATGTCTATGTATTATATATCTAAATTTAAATGAAACACTTCTATCATGTGAACTACAAGCCAAGTTGAAAGTAAAAATTTTATCTCAAGAAATTCCTCATATATGATCTAGATATGGATCAAAGGATAGGTATTCTACGGGGACTTTGAGAGGAGCTATTAGGTGCAATATAAGTAATTTTTTCTACACATAAACATATCATGCCTATACATTTTATGTTTCTTCATCCACTAACTAGGTGATGGAGTATCCTCGCAATAGAATTCTTGATCTAGGTGGGAAAATAAATGACAACCATGATTTAGCAAGGAGATGGCACTTGGAAAAAGTGATAATGGTAAGAAATAAAGGTGGGTCATTGTTAAAGATAATCATTCATTAGAGAGAATGAATTGTTCCATGCCATATGAATTCAAAGACAAATTCTACTCTCAAGCATATAGAAGAACATTTCATGCTCTGCAAACTGCTACTTATTGTTCCTTGGGAATTCTGAGAGGGGATAGTGTTGTGGAGTTGGGGTTTCAAATTGAAAGAAGAATCAATATCATGGAAGAACCATACCAATATAGACTTATTGGTAATATACTTGAGGTAGAAATCCCTTCCTATTTTAGGGGGTGAACTTTCCATGTTGCTTCACAAAAGAAAAATCAAATCTTGAATGTAGTGGCCTCCACAATATGGGAGAGGGTTACAAGAAGGGATGATTTTAGGGGCTAAATTTCGTTGATGGGATAATTTTCCATGGTTTTTCCAAAAACGAGATTCACTATTTTAAAAATGATTTGCCCAAATTGTATAGGATAAAATTATTTTACCTTAAAAATCGCCAAAATTTTATAAAAATTATATACAATACATAGAAATTTGAATATTTAAAAAAACTATCGTCAAACATTTATAGTTGACATATGAAGGATTAGTAATATTCGCCAAGGTTTCTACATTTTAAAATAAATTTCCATCCTTAAAATCATCCGTGGTTACAAGATGGTTTGTTTTCATCATTTAAAGGGGCACATAAAGTAAGACAACAAGTTCATACAATTTGGATTAGCAGGATATTCAAGTAGACACAATAATACTTGCACTGATCCCAATAGTAGTTCTCAAATAATTCTATCAGAGGATAATGTTGGAAATAACACATAGACTAAATCTGATCCAACACCTTCAAGGGAAGCTTTGTTACAGTGGTTGCATTCGTGTACTTTGTAGCAACAATAATATGTACAAAGAAAATGTTATTTTAGGCTAGATGTTTGAGAAATATTGTGTTCCTACTTTTCTCACTTACTATACCCTTATTGTTAGATATTGTAAATATGGAAGTGTAGAGAAGTCACTAACACTTTATTAGGAAATAACTAGACACAATATTGTGCCTAATTCTATCACTTACAATAAAACCATAGAAGTATTGTGCAAGAGAGGTAAAATGGATAAAGTGTCCAAGTTCTTGTAGAAAATATAAAAAAGGGGATTTAAGCATGATTTCTTTATATACATGAGTGTAATTTGTGGACATTGCAATCACATTGATTTGGAAGATTCTTTCACGGCTGTAACACCCTGGGTTTCGAACACCCATTTTAAATAATGTACGGTTACAATGTTGAGAGGCTTGAGTGCCCAAATAATTATTAAAGGGCCAGTATGCCCAAGATGTAATGTTTTGATAATTATTAATAATAAACACATCATTGGCTGCTAGACAAATAAGGACTAGAGTTATAGGGGGATATGATTCCACAAGAGAGGGGGCTTGAGGGGATAAATTTTTATTCCTATGTTAATTAGCCTTTTTTCCTAAGGGAGGGGATCAATTACGCGAGCTTCTTGTGGAAAGCTAGGAGGTTCTTGATTTCCCCAGGAAGTTACTTAAACCTGCCTTTGGTCTGATGGGGGGGTTTGAATGATGTCTTGTTCGTTGATTTTCTATACGTTCCTTCATTTCCCTCACACAATTTCATGCACCCCCTTACCCATTCATGGACACATCCTCATTCGCATCTTGTCTTGGGAAAAGGGAAACGAACTGTTGAAGATTAGCCATGGGATAGTTGGTTGTAGTGGTCGCTGATGTGATCCAAACATGATTTGAGGCCTGCATGTTTGAGATGCATTGGCCTATGTCCAACGTTGCTCAGAGCTGCAAGTCTTGAGAGTTCCAACATTGAGATTCTGGACCAATTGCGTTGGAGCCCAAATCAAGAGAAGGATTTCCTGAGGGACTACATGGAAGAGAAGGGTGGAGGTTCGTTCTCTCCGGTGGTGCAAGTTAGGTAGAAGAGAGATGGGTACCTGGATTGTTGTGAGAGC
>JASDQU010374311.1:45089-58368 GCA_032191745.1 Picea mariana | reverse complement strand
GGAAACAGGTGGTAATCCATCAACATTGTCAAGCTATTGTGAAAATGAATTGTGATCATTTTCTAGCTTGAACTTATGATCACGAGCAACATTATTCCATACCATTGGTATGGGTCATTTTCAAAGGGAAAAACATAGAACTATGAGATGGGGATTGCATAGAAAAATTTGTAGAGAAATAAGTATAAATTACCTTGGGTGGTGAGATAGCTCTTCATCGCATTTGTCCTCTATATTTATTTCCTGTAAAAATCAAATGTTAAGTGCATTGAAATAACCCATATGGTTATTTTCAGTCATATTACTATGTGCATTGATGAACACACATAACATATAATATCCAATAAAACATAATGCATATATCGAGACCAAATCTCAATTTATAACGACACCATCATCATTGCATGAAGCACAAGGTACGATTTCACTATAAACACTTTTTCCATTGAAACCAATATATCAAAGTCCATTCATATGTTCATATATCCATAATATATTATTCTAGATAACCATTGTAAATGCATAACCATTGTATGTTTAAGGACCATCAAACAATATCCATTCCAAAAGTTCTTGAAAACTATACTCCAAGGTAGCATCTTAGAACAATTAATATGATTGTAAAGGATGACCTTATGGAGTTGCATGTGTGTGTGTGTGTGTGTGTGTGTGTGTGTGTGTATCTTGTCCAAACATATTGTATCCTTAAGGATACGATATGTGTGTAAGACTCCCAAAATCTAATTCTTAGTAATCAATTGTTCAGATATTATTCTCCTTCCCATTTCAACAAATAACATACCTTTTCAACTATGTGATTAGAATTCAAAAAGATTTGGGCATACTTTATAGTTCATGAGTGACCCCTATTTCAAAATTTCTAGTCCCCATTCTATGCCTCTTTATTCTTTGTGTTGGCCCTTGACCAAGTTTTGAGGATTCTTGGTTATGTTTGACCTAATTTTGGGAGTTCGATAGGCTATCGAAGGCAAAGCGCAAGATGAAGCAGAGATTGCAGGATCTCGACCCCTTTTAGGGCCCTTTTTGGGAGTTGGGATTATGTAACGGGTATGGGAATGTCGGCCCATGGGTTCACCCATGCTAAGGCCTATTTTGTATGTATAAATAGAAATATAGGCAATGTAATAAGTAGTTGTTGCAAGTTGGCTAAGTGCTAGAGTTGGATCTATGCGATCAAGAATTGTAAGTGCTTTGGTGCATACTATGTGAGACTTGTAGAGCTAAGTGTAAGTCAGTGTAAGAGATTGTAGAAGGTTGTGTGCTTAGATCTACTCAAGGAAGGAGGATCTAGCGAGCTACGTAGATCTCTTGTCCTCTGCGGTGTAGGGTTTTTGAGGCTCTGTGCATGTAACCTATTGAAGAAGCTAATAAATAATACAAACAGTTGGTGGACATAGCCCCAGGGTGAGGGTGAACCACGCACATGTTGTGTTGCTCTGCTTTGTGCGATGTATTGATGTATTTATGTATTTACTTGCTTAGTGATTTAATATATATGAATGTGTTGTCGATACTTAGTGCTTAATATTATGGATGAATGTTATATCTAACTTATATACATGTGCTTAGTGTTGAATCTGTTAAGATCAGATCTGTTTCGTCATGCTAAGTGCTAGATTTGGCTGAATATTGTGTTGTACTATTAAGGTTTAACTGAGTTATAACTAAGAGATGAATATTGATAAATATAACCATTGAGTGCTCTGTTAAGTGATTAGAATTGCATATTTGTGTCCCAGCTAAGGTTGCAAACATTGGAGTCCTGCAACCACCCCTGCCTCTACCTCCAGTGAGACTTCATCTACTTCGCAAGTGTTGCCGAAAGGGCCAATAGTTAGGGTTTTGTTGGTGCGTTGTTGTAGTGTTCAACCCTGGGTCTGCCCCTGTGCCAACACTTTCCCTTATTAATTTTTGCAAAGATTTAAGATAACCATTAGAGAAATTTTGAGGTAAAAAATGAGCCTCAAAACAAAAAATGTGCTTTCAACATCAACTTTAAAAAAAAAACCAATAAGATTCAAGATGATGATGTAAGGGTAAATAATTTTGGAGGGAAAGAAAAAAAACTACTTTTTTATCATATTTTCGGCTTATGTCCTTGTAGGTTTACTCAAATTTCAAGTGTGGGAACTTGTTGGATATAGAATTGAATTTTTCATCCAATGAGTACCCACTATGCATACTTTTGATAGACCCGTAGCGAGATAAATTGGAAATACATGAAAAATTGTTTTTGTTTCGAGAACTACTTTTTTTAATCGCATTTTCGCCTTATCTCCTTATATGTTTTCTCAAATTTCAAGTGTGGGCACTCGTTGGATGTAAAATTTTAAGGAAAATAATAAGATAAGAGTTAAAATAATAAAATCAGAGCTATGGATTTTCAAAGGGAAATAAAGAAAACTAATTTTTAATTATATTTTCAACTTATCTCCTTATATGTGAGAAAATAGGATTGCAAAGCAATAAAATAAAATAAAATGTGGAAATAAAGCACATAATATACACAACACAATAGAGACACAGATATATGTGGTTCACCCAATGTCGGTTATTTCCACCAGAGAAATTTTCAGTCCTTCCTTTATTATTATCCAGCAAATGAAGGGATACAACCTACAACACACCCATTGTAACTTCCTCTTATTTTTTCATAGTCTCCTCTCTCATAATATAATATTCACTCACATACATCGTCGCAATACAATTCCCTCATACTTAAAATAGGGTTTCCTTCTGGGGAAAAAAACCCTAACATAACATAACTTCTACTATCAAATCTACAACCTAATGATGAACAGTTCAGATTGACTACGAAATTACAATATGTTATAAGGAAATTTTCCCAAAACATTATCTTTAGGGGCCCTTCCCCTGAAACCCCACCAAGGGGGGACTCCAAAATATTTTCTCCTCCCCCCCCACACCCCCTATCAGGAAATGGAATCCAAACACGGATGAAACAAGACTTTTGAATGAGGAAGATAATCAAGCTCCACAACCAACAATCTCCCACTTGGAGACTGATCAAAAGAACTCCCCTGTTGTTGGACTATGATCCACCTTGGACCTAGCAATTTTCTCATCTTCACATTCATGCTTGAAGTCCAACTGAAACTAAGCTGGAACTCATTTTCTCTGTGGTTAATACTTTTGTAAACATGTATGCGAGATTCTGGATAGAATGTATCTTTTCCAACTTCAATTTTCCATCTTCCAAAAAGAATCATATGAAATGGTACCTGAGTTGTATATGTTTAGTATTATAATAGAAGGTTGAGTTATTTGCAAGATGAATGGCACTTTGGTTGTCAAAGTACAACCTGTTATTCTCTTATTTATTTCCCAATTCATCCATAAACCTTTGTAACCAAATCATCTCTTTACTAGCCTCTATAGAAGTAACATACTATGCTTCCATTGTTGAAACTGAAACAACCTTTTGCAGTTTCAAAATCCAACTTACTGTCATTCCACCTACAGTAAAAACATACCCTATGGTGCTCCTTCTGCTATATTTATCACCTACCATATCTGAATAAAAATATCCTTGTAGAATAATTTTTTAACCTCCAAAACATAATGCATGAGTAGCAGTACCTCTCAAATACCTAAGAATCCACTTTACTACCTCCCAATGTTCTTTCACTGGACTGTTCATACACCTGCTAATAACTCCCACTACATGTGAAATATCTGGTCTTGTGCACACCATCGCATACATCAAGTTGTCAATTGTTGATGAATAAGGGACCTTGGACATGTATTACATATGATCATGTTTCTTGGGACACATTTCCTTGGTTAATTTGAAATGGTTGGCCAAATGTGTACTAACCAATTTTTCATTCTACATTCTGAACCTGTTCAACACCTTCTCTATGTACTCTCCCAGAGACAATGTCAATTTGCAATTTTTCCTATGTATTTTTATTCTGATACTAAGGATTTTCTTTGCAACACCCAAATCCTTCATCACAAATGAATTAGCTAATTTTATTTTGAGCACATTTATATCCTGCGTGTTAGAACCTGCAACTAGCATTTCATCTACATACATTAACAAGATGATATAGCTTCCATTTTCTAGCCTCTTAAAATAAACACAGTGATCAAAATGACATCTACTATAACCTTATTCTTTCTGTTAGCACATAGGATTGTAGGGGTCAAAAAATCACTTTGGTTTTTTTTTTTGAGTCATAGGTTTTTACAAGTCCTATATTTTTGGGTCTCTTGTTATGGTCATAGCTTAAAGTTTGATTTGAATAAGCTAAAGTTTGGTTCAACCTTGGTTTAAGAGTCTTGAAGTAATGTAATTAGACATCATGACAAGGTAAATAAAGTCCCTATGAGTCACACCTTACATCATTACCTTGACATGTCACACCTCTAGTTTATACACAAGTTTCTCCTTGTCACCATCCATCTGTTTGAATTTCAAATCAGAGTCAGTTGTATGTTCTACCAACTTACTACGAGAGTTCGCAACGTACTCTAAGTACCTCGTGCATTCATTTATCATCATTGCAATTAAAGGATCATGTCAAAGAGGACTTTATTTTTTTCATAGCCTACATTTAACCACTTCTTCATGGATTATTTCATAAGATCTACTAACAGTTTCCTCGAATAGTGAAAACTTTGTTTGAACTTGGCGCTGCAAACTAGCACTGTGAACTGGCTGAAAAGGAGAGTTGGAGCTTGAATAACTTGCAAACGTATAAGTTCAAATTCACATATATCAACATCAATCTCAGGTTTACCAAGAAATCCTTGAGGGTATGCATGTTTTTTAGAGGTTGAGAGAAGGTTTTATGTTGGTTTATCTAGCGGCATTGCAAATTGTCCTAATATGGCGTTGTGCACCCTCTATTCCACCATTGTCGAAACCTTCATCATCTACACACTTAAAAGCTCACTTTTGAGAGAGTGGATATGCACCCCTATCTAATTTGAAATATATGGTTGATCATCTATTGAAGCGATCTTAAGTTTCACACATCATCAATGCTGCTAATTGATATTTATACTAATAAAAAACCATGTTTTAGCAGAAAATTCACATTTGTCTCCCTTTTATTATAACTCTCAATTGTTGTTCCTTATTCCTCCCATTGGAAGAGTGTCTTGTCTAATACCTCAATGTGTATAGATTGTGGTATATAAATTATTTGGACAAAGTCATCCTTTTGAAAACATTTCAGTCATTAAAACCCAAATTTCATGTTTCATGCATTTTACAACATTTTTGGTGATGGCTATGCTTTGTAAGCCATGATTATCAGTTTGGGTGCTTTCCTTTAATCAAGATTATTAAGATTATGAAGTTTACAACATTTTTGGACACCTGATACAGTTTTGGGATGTAAAATACTTTGGAAAAAGTGAAACAAGCTACTATAGGAAACTTCGCAGCGCCAGCGCTGCGAACCGGTAATTTATGACAGTTTGTAAGCATTAGCACACAACAGAGGATTGTTTTGATCATAACTTTTGAATTCCAATTTGGGTTCCTCTAAAATTTGGTGTGGAGTCAAAACATGATTCTTTTGACTAGCTGACAAAAAATCAGCCCGACCCAGTTCGTATTTTGGGAGAAAAGAGAAAATCATCACCTACAAGAAAGAAAGTTTGCAACGCATGCTGTCATAGGCGTTGCGAACTCTAACAGTATCAAATTCGAGCTATGGGAAGGCTGCCAGTTGTTAGGGAAGGTTCGAATGGTTCATTCCTATCTTTTCATTTACATATAAAACAAATTATCCTTTGCTTTGTCTATTCGGATGATCGTAATCCTTCAATTATATATCCCTCTTTGGAAAAAGAAGGTTTGAATTCTTCCTGTGTTGTAGATGTTTATCATGTCTCTTCACCTCAATCTATTGAGAAGAATGAAGTCCATATCTCAATCCCTCCTGAAATTGATCAACCCTATAGTCATGGGAATTATGAAGTTGATTTACCTCCTAAAGTATTTGTTATACCTTGCAATCATCTTATTAAACCTCATTTTCAGCCCACTAATGTTCAGTCTAGAATTAGAGAGAAAAATTTTAAACCCTTTAGGCTGCCATCTAACCTTCATCCTTACCCTCCCAACTTTTTTGAGTATCTTCCTCAGTTTACTAGAGAATATCATATCATTTTTGAGAAGAATTTGGGAGCCTTTGAGAACTTAGTTGATAATTTTGAAATAGTATATGAAGATGTCACCATGAGGTTATTTTCAAAATCCTTGCTTGGGGATGTTGCTTTGTGGTTTAAAGCTCAGGAAGTTGGTTCCATTATTTCATTGATTGAGTTATATAATGCATTTTTAAGATACTGGGGAGAGAACAAGTCCTTCGATCAACACTTAGCTGATTTTTTTTCTTAGAGAAAAGAAGACGAAGCTCTGGACACCTTCAACATGAGGTTCCACAGTTTTTATTACAGCATGCCTTTGGAGTTTCGACCTTCTGAGACTACAACTATGGTTTACTACGTAACAACTCAACACCCAGATCTTGTCCTTTTTCTAAGAGAAAGGAAATATTCATCATTGCAATAGTTGTTTGAGGATGTTGAAGAAGTTGAGGAGAACTTTCGGGCTTGTAAAAGGATTCAAGATCAGGATTACTTTGAAGATTTGTGTTCACAGGAGAAGCAAGAAGAGTGTAAGTATGATTCATATTTGGAACAGAATTCTACAATGTTTTCAAATTTTTCTATAAACAGGTATATAGATCATGTTTGTGGTCATTTTCCAAATCAGTTTGAGCAGGCAGTAAAATATGGTTGTATAGATAATTATATATTTGCAGCTAATCATAATTGGAATGTTTTAAATCCTAGTATACAATTATCATGTGACCATTTTACTGAAGAGGAAATTGTCACTCTTGAAAACCAAGAGCTTCTCTCAAAAGAACAAAGAGGTCAAATCTTTCTCAGCAAGATGGAATGTATGTATTGGCAGTTATCTTTTCTGAATCAATAGGCTTCTGATCATGGTTTTGAAGATCCAGTAGCAGTTTTATTGGAGTCATTTCTTTCAAATTATTTCAAGATTTTAGATTTCATCATTTCACCAGCACTTGTGGGTGAGTATGATTTTCCGAAGGAGTTTTGATTGCTTCTATTATATTTTTGTTGTTATCTATTAACCAGTGGAAAAGATAGGATTATTTTTTTTATGAAGCTACTTGAATGGTTGTTGTGTAAATTCGCATTTACTTGAACAAATTGGAGATTTGGTTAGAGTAGGATAGTGTAGGCAATAAGCTTGCTTCCCGAGCATTTTCTTTTTCTTCAGTTTTCATAGTGTGATCAGATTTGCATTATGAGGTTTGTTTGCAACAGTCTTTCAGTTTGCTTAAATAAGTGACAGATCTTGAAGTATTGTAGAGGATTGGTTGCACAAGTTTGATACTAGATGACTCCATATCCCAATGGATAAGGCAACTGGAACTGCTAGGTTCTTGGATCTTCACAGGGAGGTCTCCATCCCCTATGGAGCCATATGTTAGCACAAAGGATTGCAAGGGTCAAAAAATCACTTTGGCTTTGTTTTTGAGTCATAGGGTTTTATAAGTCCTAGGTTTTTGGGTCTCTTGTTATGGTCATAGCTTAAATTTTGATTTGAATAAGATAAATTTTGGTTCAACCTTGGTTTAAGAGTCTTGAAGTAATGTAAATAGACATCATGACAAGGTAAATAAAGTCCCTATGAGTCACACCTTACATCATTACCTTGACATGTCACACCTACCGCTTGTACACAAGTTTCTCCTTGTCACCATCCATCCATTTGACGGCAAAATCAGAGTCAATTGTATGTGTTGCCAACTCACTAGGAGAGTTCACAGTGTACTCTAAGTACCTCATTCATTCATTTATCATCATTGTAATTAACGGATTGTGTCAAAGAGGATTTTATTGTTTTCAGAGCCTACATTTAACCACTTCTTCAGGGATTATTTCATAAGATCTACTAACAGCTTCCTCGAAGTGTGAAAACTCTGTTTAAACTTGGCACTGCAAACTGGCACTGCCAACTAGCGCTACGAACTGGCTAAAGAGGAGATTTGGAGCTTGGATAACTTGCAAATGTATAAGTTCAAGTTCACAGATATCAACATAAATCTCAGGTTTACCAGGAACTCCTTGAGGGTATACATTTTTTTTAGAGGTTGAGAGAAGGTTTTATGTTGGTTTATCAATCAACATTGCAAACTGTCCTAATCTAGCACTGCGAATAGGGCATTGCGAACCCTCTATTCCAGCATTGTCAAAACCTTCATCCTCTACATATTTAAAAGCTTAGTTTTGAGAGAGTGGATCTGCACCCCTATCTAATTTTAAATTTATGGTTGGTCATCTACTAAAGCAAGCTTAAGTTTCACACATCATCAATGTTGCTAACTAATATTTATACTGATAAAAAACCATGGTTTAGCAGAAAATTCACATTTGTCTCCCTTTTATTATAACTTTCAGTTGTTGTTCCTTATTCCTCCCATTGGAAGAGTGTCTTTTCTAATACCTCAAGGTGTATAGAGTGTGGTATATAAAGTATTTGGACAAAGTCATCCTTTTGAAAACATTTCAGTCATTAAAACGAAAATTTCATGTTTCATGCATTTTACAACATTTTTTGTCATGGCTATGTTTTGTAAGCCATGATTATCAGTTTGGGTGCTTCCCTTTAATCAAGATTATTAAGATTATGAAGTTTACAACATTTTTGGACACCTAATACAATTTTGGGATGTTAAAGACCTTGGAAAAAGTGAAACGGGCTACTACAGGAAAGTTTGCAGTGTCGACACTGCGAACTGGTAATTTATGACAATTTGTAAGCATTAGCACACATCATAGGATCATTTTGATAATAAATTTTGAATGCCAATCTGGGTTCCTCTGAAATTTGGTGTGGAGGAAAAAATGATTTTTTTTTACTTTCTGAGAAAAACTCAACCTGACCCAGTTCATATTGTGGGAGAAAAGACAAAATCATCACCTATAGGAAAGTTTGCAGTGCATGTTGTCATAGGCGTTGTGAACTCTAACAGTCTCAAATTTGAGTTATGGGAAGGCTTCCAACTATCAGGGAAGGTTCGAATGGTCTCCTAGGATTTAGTTGCACATGAGGGACATGTGTTCCATCTCTAGATCAAGAAACATGACCTATTTCAAAAGACATTTATCTCAATAGATAAGATCCCCCAAAATAGGAATTTGTTAGGTTTTTGTTGGAATCTTTTGTAACAAGACTGCTAAATGGAGGAGGATCCTATGTATCTCCTTGGTTTTGACCTCCTTGGGGTAGATAGAGATGATTCACTATATATGGAAGTGGATTTTGATAAGGAAAGGGTTGGAATGATAGGAAAATGGTTGTTACTATTTTGTAAATTCTCAGACTCTGTATATCTGGATGGAGGATTCTTGTGTAGTCAAAGATCATCGTGTGCTCCTTTCTTTGTTCATTTTCTTTGTCTTCTTACTCTAATGGAATATTGATTGATAAAGGATTTATCAACATCTTTGTTAGCAGAGTTATGCAGTGGATGATTTACTGTGTATTTTGTGAAACATCTCTTCTTGGAGAAAAACTTTATTTCTTGATTAGAAGGATCCTAATTAATGAAATTTCAGCCATATGAATGTGTAAATCAAGCCTGATGTGAAATTGACTATTCATCTTGATGTTTTTCTGCATTTTCTTCTATTCATCTTTCAAATATGTGTTGCTTGGAGATTATGATAGCCCTTTTCGCTGGAATATAGTCTTTGGAATATTGTGTAGTAGATCAGGCTTTGAACCTTATTAGTTTGATCCATTTTTTTTAATACAATCACTCATCCAACTCTAAACATTTTGATGGGTACTGGGCTTACACTTACAACAATCCAAGTGTGACTCTCAGTGCTAACAATTTCATTCAAATACCATTGCCTTGGAGCTTTCTTTAGGCCATACAAGTTCTTCTTCAACCTGCATACCAAATTATCCTTCCCTTTGACCTCATACCCTTGTGGTTGTTTCATATAAATCTCTTCCTCCAAAACCCCATGGAGAAAAGTTGTTTTTACATCTAATTGTTCAAGATGAAAATATTCTACTACCACAAGACTTAAAATAGTCCTAATTGAAGTCATTTTAGCAATAGGAGAAGATATTTTATCAAAATGTATACCTTTCTTTTGTGCAAACCCCTTTACAACAACTCTGGCCCTGTACCGCTTTTTTCCTCCATCTTCTTCCTTCAACTTCTATACTCATTTATTTTGCAATGCTCTTTTTACTATAGAAAATTGAACCAAGTCCCAAGTCTAGTTAGTTACCAAGGAGTCCATTTCCCTTTCATGCCTTTCTCCCACTTCTTTTTAGTGTGTACCTATGTTTCCTCTTCATAACTTTCTAGTTCACCAAGATCAGTCAACAATAAGTAATACAATGAAGGAGAGTATTGTTCAAAGGGTCTACTTAACCTAGTAGATCTTCTAACAACACTTGAAGGAGTTTGAAGTACATGTTTCTCCTGTTGTTGTACATTTTGATTTTCTGGTACCTTTGGAATTTAATTTTCTTTGATTTCATCAATCACTATGTATTCTGTCTTTTCCTTTTCCTGTTGGTTTTTTCCCTGCAACTGATCTGTGTACATGAAATTTCCATTGAATACCAAATCTCTACTCCTAATGATTTTGTTATTTTCATAATCCCATAAACGATAAACAAAATCATTAACACTGTATCCAATAAAGGTACACTTCTTGGGTTTTACCTCAAGCTTTGTTCTATTTTCTTTATCAATATGGACAAATGCTTCACAACCAAAAGTATTCAGAAATGAGTAGTTTACATTTTTGTCTGTCCATGCCTCCTCTGGAATACCACCATCCAAGGAGCTTGAAGGCCCTTTGTTTATTAAGTAAACAATAGTATCTACAACATATTCCCAAAATTGTAAGGGAAACCCTTTATGCAATCGCATACTCCGTGCACATTCGATGATGATCCTATTCATCCTTTCTGACATGCCATTTTCTTGTGGTGTTCCTGGAAATATCTTCTCTCTACGAATTCCATGTTATGAACAGTAATTATCAAAATCCTTTCTACAATATTCACCTCCATTATCTTATTTGAGACACTTCAACCTTTTTCATGTCTCATTCTCAAATAAAGCTTTCCATTTCTTAAAAGTGTGAAAAATCATTTTTTTTCAAATGCAATAAACCCAAGTTTTCTTAGTTGCATCATCAATAAAAGTAACATAATAATGATATACACCAATAGATAATACATGTGTTGGTCCCTATACATATTTATGCACAAGATCTAACTTTTCACTCTTCTTTTCTTTCTCGACTCTGAGAAATATGACTCTCCAATGTTTTCCATAAACACAATACTCACATCAATCCAAATCAACTTGTTTAACTTCTGGAAACAAAATCCTTTTTTGGATTATCTACATCCCCTTCTCACTCATGTGCCCAAGCCTATGATTCCAAAATGTTGTATCCACTCATGTAGAAGCTAAAGATATAGAAGAGTCAGCATTTCCAATACATAAATACAATGTACCTATCTTCTCTCCTTTTGCTATTAACAATGATCCTTTAGTGACCTTCCACGCCTTTTCTGTAAATGTAGATATATAGCCTTCACTTCCCAACTTCTCTGTTGAAATTATATTTTTTCTAAAATCTCGAACATGTCTCACCTCTTTCAAAAACCATTGGTTTCCTTTCTTTAATTTTATTTGTACCTTAGCCATTCCAAAAATTTTAGATGGCTCGTCATCACCCAAATAAACATGTCCAAAATCACCTTGAACATAATCTTGAAAATATTTCCTATGGGGCGTGGCATGAAATGAAGCCCCTAAATCTAATACCCAAGAATCAATAATATTATCTAAAGAAAGAATCAAAGCGTATTGTAACACATCACCTGCTACATTTTCTTCCTGATTTTTCTCTTGTTGTCCATCTCCTTGTTTCTTTGGAGATCTGCATAATTTCTTCAAATTTCCTTTCTTCCCACAATTCTAGCACTCGATCTTTGCTAGTCTCAATTTAGATTTTCCCTTCCTAGACTTCCCACAGTTCCTTGAGATCTTTCCTCTTTTCATTTTCCTTCCCATGTTCTCCATGGTCAACACATTATCTGATGTGTCACTTGTGCTTTTCCGTCGCATTTCCTCGCTAAGGATAACACCAACAACATCATCAAATTTTAGAGTGTTTGAACCAGAGATAGTGTTACTTACAGTCATGACAAATTTGTTCCAACTTCCTGTAAATGAGCACAAGATTATAATATCCCTAACCTCATCATCAAATTTCACTCCTACATAACTTAGTTGATTAGTAACTGTATTAAATTCATTTAAATAATTGACAACAAACCCACCTTTGACGTCTTCATATTAAATAATTGATTCATTAGAAATACCTTGTTGGAGGCTGAGGGTTTTTCATATAGTTTAGCCAATGCCTTCATCAGATCCTATGTTTTCTTTTCTTTTGAAATTTTGAATACCACCAACACTTCCATGCACAACCATATCATTCCTAGTGCATTTATGTTAAGAACCTTCCATTCTTCGTCCTCCATACTCATCGACTACTTTGATTTTCCTCCCAACGGTAGGAAAAGATCCTTCTGTTATAGGTAGTATTCCATTTATATCTTCCATAATTGGTATTTTTGGCCATTAAATTTCTCGACCTTAAACTTTCCATATTTCTCCATTGCTCTCACTCGAACCAGGAATGCTCCTTTCCTACGAGTTACTTTTTTTCTCTAATACCAATTTTTCAAAAAGAGAATCACAGAGTAATAAAATAAAATAGAGGCAAAAATAAAACACAGAAAATACACAACACAATAGAGACAAAGATATACGGGTTCATCCAATGTGGGCTACGTCCACCAGAGAAATTTTCAGTCCTTCCTTTATTATTATCTAGCAAATGAAGGGATACAACCTACAACACACATGTTGTAACTTCCTCTTTTTTCTCACAATCTCCTCTCTTAGAATACAATATTCACTCACATACATCGCCGCAATACAATTCCCTCATACTTAAAATAGTGTTTCCTTCTAGGGAAAAAAACCCTAACATAACTTCTACCATTAGATCTGCAACCTAATGATGAACAATTCAGATTGAATATGAAATAACAATATTTTAAAAGACAATTTTCCCAAAAATTTCTCTTCGGGGGTGCTTCCCCCGAACCCCCGCCGGG
>JASDQU010374311.1:31296-43842 GCA_032191745.1 Picea mariana | reverse complement strand
GGAAACAGGTGGTAATCCATCAACATTGTCAAGCTATTGTGAAAATGAATTGTGATCATTTTCTAGCTTGAACTTATGATCACGAGCAACATTATTCCATACCATTGGTATGGGTCATTTTCAAAGGGAAAAACATAGAACTATGAGATGGGGATTGCATAGAAAAATTTGTAGAGAAATAAGTATAAATTACCTTGGGTGGTGAGATAGCTCTTCATCGCATTTGTCCTCTATATTTATTTCCTGTAAAAATCAAATGTTAAGTGCATTGAAATAACCCATATGGTTATTTTCAGTCATATTACTATGTGCATTGATGAACACACATAACATATAATATCCAATAAAACATAATGCATATATCGAGACCAAATCTCAATTTATAACGACACCATCATCATTGCATGAAGCACAAGGTACGATTTCACTATAAACACTTTTTCCATTGAAACCAATATATCAAAGTCCATTCATATGTTCATATATCCATAATATATTATTCTAGATAACCATTGTAAATGCATAACCATTGTATGTTTAAGGACCATCAAACAATATCCATTCCAAAAGTTCTTGAAAACTATACTCCAAGGTAGCATCTTAGAACAATTAATATGATTGTAAAGGATGACCTTATGGAGTTGCATGTGTGTGTGTGTGTGTGTGTGTGTATCTTGTCCAAACATATTGTATCCTTAAGGATACGATATGTGTGTAAAACTCCCAAAATCTAATTCTTAGTAATCCATTGTTCAGATATTATTCTCCTTCCCATTTCAACAAATAACATACCTTTTCAACTATGTGATTAGAATTCAAAAATATTTGGGCATACTTTATAGTTCATGAGTGACCCCTATTTCAAAATTTCTAGTCCCCATTCTATGCCTCTTTATTCTTTGTGTTGGCACTTGACCAAGTTTTGAGGATTCTTGGTTATGTTTGACCTAATTTTGGGACTTCGATAGGCTGTCGAAGGCAAAGCGCAAGACGAAGCGGAGATTGCAGGATCTCGACCCCTTTTAGGGCCCTTTTTGGGAGTTGGGATTATGTAACGGGTATGGGAATGTCGGCCCATGGGTTCACCCATGCTTAGGCCTATTTTGTATGTATAAATAGAAAGCTAGGCAATGTAAGAAGTAGTTGTTGCAAGTTGGCTAAGTGCTAGAGTTGTATCTATGTGATCAAGAATTGTAAGTGCTTTGGTGCATACTATGTGAGACTTGCAAAGCTAAGTGCAAGTCAGTGTAAGAGACTGTAGAAGGCTGTGTGCTTAGATCTACTCAGGGAAGGAGGATATAGTGAGCTGCGCAGATCTCCTGTCCTCTATAGAGTAGGGTTTTTTAGGCTCTATGCATGTAACCTATTGAAGAAGCTAATAAAGAAGACAAATAGTTGGTGGACGTAGCCCCAGGGTGGGGGTGAACCACGTACATGTTGTGTTTCTCTTCTTTATGCAATGTATTGATGTATTGATGTATTTACTTTCTTAGTGCTTAAATATAGATGAATGATCTGTCGATACTTAGTGCTTAATATTATGGATGAATGTTAGATTTGACTTATATACATGTGTTTAGTGTTGAATCTGTTAATATCTAATCTGTTTCGTTATGCTAAGTGCTAGATCTGGTTGAATAATGTGTTGTGTCATTAAGGTTTAACTGTGTTGTAACTAAGAGTTGAACATTAATAAATATAACTATTGAGTGCTCTGTTAAGTGATTAGAATCACAGATATGTGTCCCAGCTAAGGTTGCAGACACTGGAGTCCTGCAACCACCCCTGCATCTACCTCAAGTGAGACTTTATCTACTTCGCAGGTGTTACCGAAAGGGCTGATCGTTAGGGTTTTATTGGTGTGTTGTTGTAGCATTGAACCCTGGGTCTGCCCTTGTGCCAACAAATGGTTCTGTTGCCGGGACCTGAAATTGTGATTGCTGGGAACTGAGGAAAAATATTTTTTTTGCAAAGACCTGACCGAAACTATGATTGTTGGGAACTAAGGAAAAAGAAGTTATGTGCAAAGACCTAACCGAAACTGTGATTGTTGGGAACTAAGGAAATAGAATCTTTGTACGAAGATCCGACCTAAAATTGTGAAATCTCTATGCGTAGATCTGTAGATCTAGTGTGCATTATTCTACTTGATTTGTGAAGCTCTGTGCTAAAGAAAGAAGTCTGATCTGAAGAAAAGAGGTTAGATCTGAACTCTTTATGCTCTAATAAAGGTAAGAATAGTGAAAATTTTTAATATATGGAAGCTTTGTACTCTGTTGAAGATAAGACTAGTGGAAATTTTTGTTTCTAAAGTATGGATCTAGGTATGTTAGATAAGATTTATCCTATCTTGAAAACTAGGGCACTAATAGAAGAAAAAATATTTGATATGAGTAGATCTGATAAGAATAGTGAAAGATATGTTATACCTATGCATAGAAAGAATGTTTGGACTAACAAATGGATGCAGGATCCTAGAAATAATTTTTTGCAGGTTAGCTACCATGATCCTAGTGCACAGTACAGGAGAGACTAGGGATCATTTAAGAGAAAGAGAGGATTAACCCTTTGTTACAGTTGCAGAAGACCAGGACATATGGCTAAGGAATTCCCTGGAAAGAGACCTTGTTGTCGTTGTTGTAAATATCTAGACCATTAAGTATTGGACTTCCCTAGAATGATTGCTAAGGTTGAAAGAATGAATATGAACCAAGAAAACCCTAAGGCAGATCCAGAAACTGAGATTATGACAGAACCCCAGAAAGGATCATAGAAAGTATTACTACAGATGAAAGAAACCCTAAATGATCACCGACATGTCAGTTTATCAGAGGTATTTAAATAAAAAGAGTACATCGAAGTAAGAATAGGAGACTTCAACATTGACTGTGTTATGGATGAGGAAACACGGGCGAATACCATGACAGAAAGAACTTGGGAAGCTATAGGAAATCCTGCTATGATTCCTTCATTAGGAGGAATTGGATTATTCAGAGGAAAGTTGATAACCCTATGTGGAAGACTTACCCAAATATCTATGAGTGCCAATGGAACTTTGACAGAGGAAGAATTTGAAGTTGTCAAATTTATTAAGAACAACGCTCCATTTGCTATGTTATTAGGAAAACCGTGGATTGAAAAAGATTAGGCCAGAAGGAAAGAAGAAGAAGCCTTAGAACAAAAGAAGCAAGAGTTGAAAGATTTCATGACTAGGAGGATTGCACACTTGATTGAAGAACAAGAGAACCAAGCGAAGCTATTTCAAACCAGATATTTGGATGTTGAAGTTGGAAGAACATTAGAAGACCCACAAAATACTGAATTACCTATTCCAGGTATAGATGAAGTATTTCCCTTGATTTCTAGGAAGGAACCTCAACAGCGCGAAGTTACTCTGTCAAAAGAAGATAAGAACCAAAATGGAAAAAGGAATTCCGAGATGAAGCTCACTGGAAAGAAGGCTAGAAAAATAAGTAAGAAGAGAGCTAAGATTGAAAAGTTATAGAAGGTTCCCGAGGGAACTTCACAGAAGGAAAATTTGCAAAATTGGAGCTTCACCGGAATATCAAAACAACGTCACATGGCACTTCGCCATGGCAAAGCAATATGGTCGTTGGAATAGTATAACTATTTGACCAATGGCCCGAATGGGTAGAAAGGAATGTATGGTCAGAAAGTTCACCACTAGAACGTTGGTACTGTGCCACAATGGACACAACTGAGTTAATGAGGGCTTCTCACCCGTTGCAAGAGATCCATTACCAAGTTATCTATTTATTCCATTGTGCCACGCAACGAGAACACTTTTTCCAATCATGACTATTAGAGCTCACAACATAGTTGATTTCGCACAGTGACCACCATGTTAGTGCCACCTTTCCCGTTGCATCGAAATGTTACTCTTCAAACTCGAGACATTCAACCATGAGCGTGCATGTCGGACGAGCCTAGTACTGCAGAGAAAATTGTCGAAGAAGTTCTTATTGACCTAATGACTAAAAGGGTAATGTCTAAAAGAGTGATGTCTGCAAGACTTCAAGCATCATTGACAATAGGACTGCAAGACTTTTTGTTGACTGCTCGCGGAGCCAGATCATCCCAACCATTAGCAGAAAAGAGAACCAAACATAGAGATGACCTAGCCAATGTGAAGCTGATCCCGTCCATATTTTCGAATTACATCCCACCTATGGTCGGGGCAATGAGTCAAGATAGTGTTCCAAGAGAATTCGAGTACACCATGGTTACTGTGTACCTCCCGAAGGGGATACACATAGTTCACGCACAACAGGATAATATCACAGCGTTGAAGTTCAGTGACTTCAACCTCGGAGATCACAAAAAATATAGTATGCTTGCCCCATATAAGTACCTGACCAAGACGAAGGGGAAGAACTCAAAGATAATCACTCAATATAATCACTCAGCCATGGATGATGAACCTCGTGCAGTCCACTCTATTAAATGTCATGTAGATCCCACACTTTGGAAGGCACCAGGAAGTCAATGCTTGTGTCAAGTTATTACTTTCATGTTACCATGGCGGCTACTTATGGCTAGACCGCCATATCATAGTCGACCTGACGTTGATCCATAGGATCACAGGATTAATTATGCAAGAACCCGATCCATAGGAGTTCTATCCAGGAAAAGCCACAGACCACGCACTAGCACAGAAAATCAAGGATACATATGGCGATGTCGAAAAGGGAACGCAAGGCTAGAAGGTAGCCTCCATCCAGAATGGTGTAGTGTGCCTCGCCTGTCAGTTAATTGCAGGAAAGTTAGTAAGGAAGAACAGACCTACGCAGGTCACAGGCTTTGTTTTTGACCTCACAAGAAAGTGCGTAGAAGGTTTACAGATGAACTGGGCGAAGTACCTGGTGAATCATCAGGAGCTAGACTGCCGCGAAGCCTAGGATCACAGCTATGAGTTCCATTTTAGTTGGCTTCTGATCCTTATCACCTTTGTTTCCTGGGAGATGTCTGAAGGTGTGAACTTCCCATATATTGAACCATTTGAACCACTTTCTACGAAGTTCACTACCCGTTGGTACTCAAGTGATATGAACAAATAGTGGAAATAAAACGTTGTTTTTCATACGTACTACCTTCATTTGAAGAGAGCCATAGAATCAGAACCTACCTCTGATGAAGTTCTGCGGAGATCGACACTTTATCTACCTCATAGCATGAGTTGATGAACATAAGGATCAGCTGCAGTCAGACTACAAGCTCATGGAAGAGGATCTTGAGGAGATCACTAAGGACTGGTCGACAGACCTCCTTATTCTAGCAGACCCTACAGAGATGTCCAACCCTGACAGCCCAAAAACCGTTCATGATACACCCAGACCCAACAAAACAAAGAAGACCGAAGAGGTCCAAGACCTAAGCAGTGCCTCAGGAAATACTGCTTCAGTATCACCTAACCGAGGGGGTGAGGAGGAAGAAATAAATGGTACAGGAGAAGAACAAAAGTAAGGCGAAGTAACACCACTGAGAGATGAGACCGATCCCATGAAGAAGAGGAAGGTTTCTCCCCTGAAACCTTCTTCCCAGAAGAAATCAAGAGCCATAATGACCAATATGAATACCGTGCTTACTACTGATGACTTTGACTTCATCATAGTCTCCCTCAACGACTCTTCACTGGAACTCATGGAGAAACAAGAAGCTAAGCAGGAGGAAATGTATGACAAACTTAAGATCGAGTTCTAAGGGGTACAACAAGCCCTTCATTCCAGTCGCACAATATCCATTGCGCCTCTGTCTTCGGGAGAACCTGAGTTGGGGGATGAACCAGCCCAACTCCGTCGATTAGCTGATGCGGTCAAAGCTCGTCTTCGTTGCGCACAAGAAGAAGTAAAACAAGCTACCCAGACCTTAAAGCAAGTAGAAGGTGACATTGTAGAACAACGTAGAATTGTAGAACAGGAGAAGGTTGATCTCCAGTCCAAGTTTAAAGTGGAGAAAGCACAGATGCAGCAAGAGAAAGAACAGTTGCTCGCAGAGCAACTCGAAGTAAAAGAAGCAGTAAACATATCCCTCCACTCTATGACAGGCTTAGAGCTACAGGCTGAAAATCGAGTCACACATCAAATAGAGCATCTCACAGAAGATTTCCAGTAGCTACAGTAATGAATAACAGATTTAGAGCTCCACATTGTACCTGACACCCCGCAGGATGTAAGGGACCAAGGGGAAGCAACTGCTCGAAGCGCAGTTGAACGAATAAAATTCTGTGCCCTAGAATGCAAGCAACTGAGTGATTGTAGTGCCCAGACCTATGAGCAACTAACTGAGAATCCAGAACTGAAGGCACTAGAGTTGTAGCTCCAAGAGGTGAAGTATCAAGAAGAAACAATACAGGTGCAGTTGAAGCCCCTGTCAGTTGTGGAAAGAATGAAGAGATCCCAAGAGTAGTGCACTACCCAGCAACAGGTCCATACTATTCAGAGAAGAGTTATGGAAGTAACTCATAGGCTCCAACCTGTACAGGATGAGGCTTACTAACTATTCACAGAAATTGATGGTCGAGGAGCGGAACTGGAGCAAGTTGTCACTACAGTTGAACAGGGCCTTGAGGGACCTATCAACGAAGTAGTCATACAAGAGTTCATTGAACAGGAGGTCGTAGCATAGCAACAAGTCGAAGCAGCTTGAGCCAAGATTGAGGCTTTTGAAGCAAGACTAGTTAGATCAGAGTGACTCGAGACGAGTCACAGGTGAGTGTTGGGGGCCTGTTGACCCTTGACCAAGTTTTGAGGATTCTTGGTCATGTTTGACCTAATTTTGGGACTTCGACAGGCTATCGAAGGTGGAGCGCAAGATGAAGTGGAGATTGCAGGATCTGACCCCTTTTAGGGCCCTTTTTGGGAGTTGGGATTATGTGACGGGTATGAGAATGTCGGCCCATGGGTTCACCCATGCTAAGGCCTATTTTGTATGTATAATAGAAATATAGGCAATGTAAGAAGTAGTTGTTGCAAGTTGGCTAAGTGCTAGAGTTGGATCTATGCGATCAAGAATTGTAAGTTCTTTGGTGCATACTATGTGAGACTTGCAGAGCTAAGTGCAAGTCAGTGTAAGAGACTGTAGAAGGTTGTGTGCTTAGATCTACTCAGGGAAGGAGGATCTAGCGAGCTACGCAGATCTATTGTCCTCTGCGGAGTAGGGTGAGGGTGAACCACGCACATGTTCTGTTGCTCTACTTTGTGCGATGTATTGATGTATTTATGTATTTACTTGCTTAGTTCTTTAATATAGATGAATGATTTGTCGATACTTAGTGCTTAATATTATGGATGAATGTTATATCTAACTTATATACATGTGCTTAGTGTTGAATCTGTTAAGATCAGATCTGTTTCGTCATGCTAAGTGCTAGATCTGGTTGAATACTGCGTTGTACTATTAATGTTTAACTGCGTTATAACTAAGAGATGAATATTGATAAATATAACCGTTGAATGCTCTGTTAAGTGATTAGAATCGTAGATTTTTGTCCCATCTAAGGTTGCAGACACTGGAGTCCTACAACCACCCCTGCCTTTACCTCCGGTGAGACTTCATCTGCTTCGCAGGTGTTGCCCAAAGGGCCAATAGTTAGGGTTTTGTTGGTGTGTTGTTGTAGTGCTGAACCCTGGGTCTGCCACTTTCCCTTATTAATTTTTTCAAAGATTTAAGATAACCATTAGAGAAATTTTGAGGTAAAAAATGAGCCTCAAAACAAAAAATGTTCTTTCAACATCAACGTCAAAAAAAAAAACCAATAAGATTCAAGATGATGATGTAAGGGTAAATAATTTTGGAGGGAAAGAAAAAAAACTACTTTTTTATCATATTTTCGGCTTATGTCCTTGTAGGTTTACTCAAATTTCAAGTGTGGGAACTTGTTGGATATAGAATTGAATTTTTCATCCAATGAGTACCCACTATGCATACTTTTGATAGACCCGTAGCGAGATAAATTGGAAATACATGAAAAATTGTTTTTGTTTCGAGAACTACTTTTTTTAATCGCATTTTCGCCTTATCTCCTTATATGTTTTCTCAAATTTCAAGTGTGGGCACTCGTTGGATGTAAAATTTTAAGGAAAATAATAAGATAAGAGTTAAAATAATAAAATCAGAGCTATGAATTTTCAAAGGGAAATAAAGAAAACTAATTTTTAATTATATTTTCAACTTATCTCCTTATATGTTAGAAAATAGGATCGCAAAGCAATAAAATAAAATAAATTGTGGAAATAAAGCACATAATATACACAACACAATAGAGACACAAATATATGTGGTTCACCCAATGTTGGTTATTTCCACCAGAGAAATTTTCAGTCCTTCCTTTATTATTATCCAGCAAATGAAGGGATACAACCTACAACACACCCATTGTAACTTCCTCTTATTTTTTCATAGCCTCCTCTCTCATAATATAATATTCACTCACATACATCGTCGCAATACAATTCCCTCATACTTAAAATAGGGTTTCCTTCTAGGGAAAAAAACCCTAACATAACATAACTTCTACTGTCAAATCTGCAACCTAATGATGAACAATTCAGATTGACTACGAAATTACAATATGTTATAAGGAAATTTTCCCAAAACATTATCTTTGGGGGCCCTTCCCCTGAACCCCCACCAAGGGGGGAATCCAAAATATTGTCTCCTCCCCCCCCACACCCCCTGTCAGGAAATGGAATCCAAACACAGATGAAACAAGACTTCTAAATGAGGAAGATAATCAAGCTCCACAACCAACAATCTCCCACTTGGAGACTGATCAAAAGAACTCCCATGTTGTTGGACTATGATCCACCTTGGACCTAGCAAGTTTCTCATCTTCACATTCATGCTTGAAGTCCAACTGAAACTAAGCAGGAACTCATTTTCTCTGTGGTTAATACCTTTGTAAACATGTATGCGAGATTCTGGCTAGAATGTATCTTTTCCAACTTCAATTTTCCATCTTCCAAAAAGAATCATATGAAATGGTACCTGAGTTGTATATGTTTAGTATTAGAATAGAAGGCTGAGTTCTTTGCAAGATGAATGGCACTTTGGTTGTCAAAGTAAAACCTGTTATTCTCCTATTTCTTTCCCAATTCATCCATAAACCTTTGTAATCAAATCATCTCTTTACTAGCCTCTATAGAAGTAACATACTATGCTTCCATTGTTGAAACTGAAACAACCTTTTGCAGTTTCAAAATCCAACTTACTGTCATTCCACCTACAGTAAAAACATACCTTATGGTGCTCCTCCTACTATATTTATCACCTTCCATATCTGAATAAAAATATCCTTGTAGAATAATTTTTGAACCTCCAAAACATAATGCATGAGTAGCAGTACCTCTCAAATACCTAAGAATCCACTTTACTGCCTCCCAATGTTCTTTCACTGGACTGTTCATACACATGCTCATAACTCCCACTACATGTGAAATATCTAGTCTTGCGCACACCATCGCATACATCAAGTTGTCAATTGTTGATGAATAAGGGACCTTGGACATGTATTATATATGATCATGTGTCTTGGGACACATTTCCTTGGTTAATTTGAAATGGTTGGCCAAATGTTACTAACCGATTTTTCATTCTACATTCTAAACCTCTCCAGCACCTTCTCTATGTACTCTCCCAGAGACAATGTCAATTTGCAATTTTTCCTATGTATTTTTATTCTGATACTAAGGATTTTCTTTGCAACACCCAAACTCTTCATCGCAAATGAATTAGCTAATTTTATTTTGAGCACATTTATATCCTGCATGTTAGAACCTGCAACTAGCATTTCATCTACACATAATAACAAGATGATATAGCTTCCATTTTCTAGCCTCTTAAAATAAACACAGTGATAAAAATGACATCTACTATAACCTTGTTATGTCTGTTAGCACATAGGATTGCAGGGGTCAAAAAATCACTTTGGTTTTTTTTTTTGAGTCATAGGTTTTTACAAGTCCTAGATTTTTGGGTCTCTTGTTATGGTCATAGCTTAAAGTTTGATTTGAATAAGCTAAAGTTTGTTTCAACCTTGGTTTAAGAGTCTTGAAGTAATGTAATTAGACATCATGACAAGGTAAATAAAGTCCCTATGAGTCACACCTTACATCATTACCTTGACATGTCACACCTCTAGTTTATACACAAGTTTCTCCTTGTCACCATCCATCCGTTTGAATTTCAAATCAGAGTCAGTTGTATGTTCTACCAACTTACTACGAGAGTTCACAACGTACTCTAAGTACCTCGTGCATTCATTTATCATCATTGCAATTAAAGGATCATGTCAAAGAGGATTTTTTTTTTCAGAGCCTACATTTAACCACTTCTTCATGGATTATTTCATAAGATCTACTAACAGATTCCTCGAATAGTGAAAACTCTGTTTGAACTTGGCGCTGCAAACTAGCACTTCCAATTAGCACTGTGAACTGGCTAAAAAGGAGAGTTGGAGCTTGAATAACTTGCAAACGTATAAGTTCAAATTCACAGATATCAACATCAATCTCAGGTTTACCAGGAAATCCTTGAGGGTATGCATGTTTTTTAGAGGTTGAGAGAAGGTTTTATGTTGGTTTATCTAGCAGCATTGCAAATTGTCCTAATCTGGCGTTGTGCACCCTCTATTCCACCATTGTCGAAACCTTCATCATCTACACACTTAAAAGCTCACTTTTGAGAGAGTGGATATGCACCCCTATCTAATTTGAAATATATGGTTGTTCATTTGTTGAAGTGAGCTTAAGTTGCACACATCATCAATGCTGCTAATTGATATTTATACTAATAAAAAACCATGTTATAGCAGAAAATTCACATTTGTCTCCCTTTTATTATAACTCTCAATTGTTGTTCCTTATTCCTCCCATTGGAAGAGTGTCTTGTCTAATACCTCAATGTGTATAGAGTGTGGTATATAAATTATTTGGACAAAGTCATCCTTTTGAAAACATTTCAGTCATTAAAACCCAAATTTCATGTTTCATGCATTTTACAACATTTTTGGTGATGGCTATGCTTTGTAAGCCATGATTATCAGTTTGGGTGATTTCCTTTAATCAAGATTATTAAGATTATGAATTTTACAACATTTTTGGACACCTGATACGGTTTTGGGATGTAAAATTCTTTGGAAAAAGTGAAACAAACTACTATAGGAAAGTTCGCAGCGCCAGCGCTACAAACCGGTAATTTATGACAGTTTGTAAGCATTAGCACACAACAGAGGATTGTTTTGATCATAACTTTTGAATTCCAATTCGGGTTCCTCTAAAATTTGTTGTGGTGTCAAAACATGATTCTTTTGACTAGCTGACAAAAAATCAACCCGACCCAGTTTGTATTTTGGGAGAAAAGAGAAAATCATCACCTACAAGAAAGAAAGTTTGCAACGCATGCTGTCATAGGCGTTGCGAACTCTAACAGTATCAAATTTGAGCTATGGGAAGGCTTCCAGTTGTTAGGGAAGGTTCGAATGGTTCATTCCTATATTTCCCTTTACATATAAAAGGAATTATCCTTTGCTTTGTCTATTCGGATGATCACAATCCTTCAATTATATATCCCTCTTTGGAAAAAGAAGGTTTGAATTCTTCCTGTGTTGTAGATGTTTATCATGTCTCTTCACCTTAGTCTATTGAGAAGAATGAAGTCCATATCTCAATCCCTCCTTAAATTGATCAACCCTGTAGTCATGGGAATTATGAAGTTGATTTACCTCCTAAAGTCTTTGTTATACCTTGCAATCATCTTATTAAACCTCATTTTTAGCCCACTAATGTTCAGTCTAGAATTAGAGAGAAAAATTTTAAACCCTTTAGGCTGCCATCTA
The DNA here is from genome assembly GCA_032191745.1 of Picea mariana. NCBI lineage: Eukaryota > Viridiplantae > Streptophyta > Pinopsida > Pinales > Pinaceae > Picea > Picea mariana. The sequence continues at coordinate 31,988 of JASDQU010374311.1, read as the reverse complement.
ACCTTCATCCTTACCCTCCCAACTTTTTTGAGTATCTTCCTCGGTTTACTAGAGAATATCATATCAATGTTGAGAAGCATTTGGGAGCCTTTGAGAACTTAGTTGATAATTTTGAAATAGTATATGAATATGTCACCATGAGGTTATTTTCAAAATCATTGCTTGGGGATGTTTCTTTGTGGTTTAAATCTCAGGAAGTTGGTTCCATTATTTCATTGATTGAGTTATATGGTGCATTTTTAAGATATTGGGGAGAGAACAAATCCTTCAATCAACACTTAGCTGAGTTTTTTTCTTAGAGAAAAGAAGACAAAGCTCTGGACACCTTCAACATGAGGTTCCACAGTTTTTATTACAGCGTGCCTTTGGAGTTTCGACCTTCTGAGACTGCAACTATGGTTTACTACGTAACAACTCAACACCCAGATCTTGTCCTTTTTCTAAGAGAAAGGAAATATTCATCATTGCAATAGTTGTTTGAGGATGTTGAAGAAGTTGAGGAGAACTTTCAGGCTTGTAAAAGGATTCAAGATCAAGATTACTTTGAAGATTTGTGTTCACAAGAGAAGCAGGAAGAGTGTAAGTATGATTCATATTTGGAACAAAATTCTACAATGTTTTCAGATTTTTCTATAAACAGGTATATAGATCATGTTTGTGGTCATTTTCCAAATCAGTTTGAGCAGGCAGTA
>JASDQU010374310.1:99973-110454 GCA_032191745.1 Picea mariana | reverse complement strand
AGCAGATAAGGGAATAACCATTCCAAGGTGCCCTATCCCTTCCATCGAATTCAATGGGGAATGTAAAATCCATGGGTCATTAAAGTGACTCATTTTAAAATATTCCACTTGAAAAATTGCAGCCTTTGGCTGGTCGGGGATAGCTAAAATAAACCTAACATCATTACCAGGCAGTGGATAATCAAAAGTCCCCATAAAATTCGAGAACAATCCAACATCTAATTTAACGGTACCTGACTATGGGTTATCAATCATCCAAATCATGGATGTCCCTGATGAAGGTTCAATACAAGAAAAGGATAACTGATCAACGGCTATAATTTGGCATTCATGAGGAAAAATTAAGACCCAAAAAATGGTTGATAAAATTGTTGTCATGGCATAGGTCCAACTTCACCCTAAAAAAATATTGTAGTCGAGAGGCGCATCGACTACTTCTACATCGATGCACACAATTTTATCCTCCAACTACATGGGGAAGGAGGGAATTATACCATGTGGTATGAAATATTGACCATCAAATGTAGCTAGCAATGTGGGCAATGGAGACAACTCAGGTTGGATGATGGCCTTCCAACATTCCAACGACATCTCGTAATTTGAGGCACCCTCATCCACCACCATACGAAAAATGTTGTGTCAATGATTTCATGGCGTACACCACTACTATATGAAAAATGACATGGTGAGGAAAATGAGGTTTATGGTCAGTAGGGTCAAAAAAAATCATTCCTAAGTTAGTGGTATTGGTCACTCCCGAGTTAGACAACAACGCTTTCCTCTGTGAGGGGAAACTTTGGAGGACCTCTAGAGTGGACATTGCATAAAGAGTATGTGCCAAATCTTCCGTGATATAGTAATTATTAGAAGCCCTTGCATTTGGGTTGTGAGAATCATTTTTGAATGCACCCTTAGGAATGTGAGTCATCATTTCTCCCACCGTCTTCTCAACTTGAAAAGGAGGTAGTGGGTTAGAGGATTTTTTTCCATGCTCAATAGATTCTGGCATTCCATAGTTATGAGCCCTAGTCTATAAATTAGCTTCATCTTTCATCATATAAATGTTTGCGGCCCCATTCTTAGTATTCGGCATGGGGCTCCCTCACTTCCCAAAGGCGCACTCATGGATGAGGAAGCTTGACCCATATTTTTCCCTTATGGCAAAAGGGTTAGTTAACACAAAAGGTTGTTGTTGTGCCAATATCTTTTGGGATTCCTCAAGCTGAGGGCATTGGTGAGTCAAGTGGTTGTCCATGCAAAGCTTATGTTGGAGCCGCCTTTTTCATTTGGTTCAAATCTATTTTTAAATTCAAATGTCGGTTCTTAAGTTCTTTTTTGCTTCGTGACATTCACCTACTAAAAATCTCAGTAGTCTCGTCATGCGAAATAGCGGGGGATGTGATGTTTTTTAAGTTATCACTTTTTATCTTTAAACGAAGGTTGTTTCTTTTTGTACCTCAAAATATCGTTCTTTGTGAGTTACAAGTCACAAGATTTTCAAACCCTGATGTGCGAAGTCACGAAGAGTTTTAAAAGCTTACCTCGGGTGAAAGCTAAGAGTGAGACCATGTAAACCCCAGTCAAGTGTTGTCAGGATTGAGCATCTCAACGTTCACTCTCTCCTAAAACATTACCGCTAAAGCTCCGAAACATGAAGCTACGAAACTTTTACCCAAGTAACCCAGGTAGAGTCAGGGTTGTTTAGTTTTGATGATGATTAAGTTTCTCAGGATTTTGCGACTTGGCATACTTTCCTCCCAGGAACTATACTTTTGAAGTCCCATGCCGCGAAGTCATGATATAAATTAAAGAATAATTAATTAAAACACTTAATTCTAGTTACATCCTTGCTTAATTAAATCTAATCATTGCAATCTCGGGTTTAAAGGCTCAAAAGGTTAGAGTTAAAAGCCCCGACACGGCGAACGTTGAAATGTTGATTTAAATCTTGATTAAAGAAGCCAAGTCAGCATAATCATTGTTTAATGCAAATAATACAGTGCACAGTTTACGAGGTATTTTCAAATGTTCCTTACACCAGCTTGTGCCATGAACTGTCGAAATTTATGGCATTAATTGGAAATAAGGCAAAACGACAAAGTAAGGATGTGATTTTTATTATCAAAAACTCTATTTAAACATGATTGGACCGTTTTGTTCGTAAGGACATCAATATGTTAAATGGTCAAAGATATATATCTGTTGCTACATGTTTTATTCATAAAATTCATTTCTATCCCACACAGAGAATTTTTTGCTCAATAAGCTAACTTCTATATGTATACACATTTCTATTGCAGAAGAGCTAAGCTACAATCTCCTATCATGGCCCCGTGAAAAGCATCCAAGGCAAGTTATGAGGTTTCGGGACAAGGTTCTGATAATGTTTCAGACACTTCACCTCGAAGCGTTGATTCCATACGGACCTGGTCATATGTTTCAGAGGTTTTGCAATTAGATGTGGTGAACTATTCGGACGATTCCAGTGACAACGAGAAAGACGACATGACTACCAAATACAAGATCGTTGTCCAGGCAGAGATGCACAAAGTAGCGGCCAGGCCACACCTTCTACCTTACTTTGACATGATCCGATGGGTGCTAGATCATGTAGACATCCCTACCAAAACCATCATCAATGAGCAGAAGGTCATTGTTGGGACCTTTAGACTAGAAAACTTACAGGCGATGTACAAGTTACCACCCACGTCAGACTTCACATACAATGTAGAATTTCTAAAAGGTTTTAAATAGAAGGAATGTGAGCAATACATGAAAAGTTTATATGATTTGATCAAGGATTGGGTCTCACACCCAGTGAAGTTCTGGGTAGATAGCAATGGGATTTATTCCATATCTTCTTTGGAACCATTGTTCAAATACGTAGCGATGATGACCTGTAGATTGTACGGGAGGGAAGACACCACGCATTTTTTCCTCCCATTGGTGCCCTTGATATACTCAATAGCAGAAGGCTCTTCTTTCGACTGGGCCAAAATGTTATCAGATAGCCTGACCAGCCGGATTACAGAATATCGGACACAGAAAGAGAGTGGGAAAGCTGCTTCATTTTTTATGTCTGCATATCTCATGGACACAGTATGTTCCATGACACCTTTTCCCTTGATGAATTGGAGCTGGGCTCCATCAAAGGTTGAGCTAGTCCATGTATACCATTCTAAGATTTGGGAGGACAAGGCTTCAGATTTTGTATACGAAATCTTCAACTGTGTAATGGTACCGATACATGTTGCCATCTTTGGTAATCTGCCACCCAGGATATTGGATAGCATCACGACAAATTTAAGCAAAGTGGCCAATTGGTATGTGGAGAAAGAATTTTCATACATCAGGATTTTTAGCACTTCCATCCCTCCTCATGCTTTACCCTTACTTATACCCGACAAGATAGCTTGTCACGAGATTGTCAGGCAAACCGTAATCGACAGTATAAGTAAAGAACTGAAAGGGTTTTCAAAAAAGGTATGGCCACCTTTTCTTGTTCATTTAAACACCTATTCATTATTAGACTTCGGGCATGAAAAGGTCGAGGCAATATCCCTAGAAGATATAAAATTGGTTCACATCGAATTCAATAAAAACGATCCACATAGTGTCGTGAGTAATCATTTGGCCAGCTGTGGCCTTAAAAGATTTGAGCAAGAAAATTCACCTCATGATGATATTTTCCGAGGCGCAACATCTTATGACAAGGTTATGGCCCGAATACAAGCCCTATCGCTCGAGGATAGGGTCGATGTTGTCAGATTCCAAGAGCATAGGCGGAGTTGCCTACCTTCAGTATTACGGGGTGAAAATCTGACGATAGCAGAGGAGCAACAAACAGAAGCCGGAGTCTCTAAAGGTTTAGTACCTAGCTGAGAAGAACAATAGGATAAAGAAGAGCAAGTTGGGGGACCGAAATAGGAAGCCGAGGCTTCAAGTCCTCCAAGCGATCCAAATTCAATCATTACTCCTGGGAAATCTTCTAAACAGGTCGGCAATCCCATCACCTTCATTACCCCCCTACAGTCTACAAAGGAAATCTTAGACACAAGTTGAATTTTGGGTGAAAAATTGACACCTATATCAGTAGAAGAGCTACCTCTGAATGAATTCTTCTTTGATAAGAAGAGGAAAGTGGTTGTGAGACAAGAAATCTACCAAGAGGCAGGTACTATCTCTAAGAAATTTAAAATTTTAACTAATGGGAGAAATATGAAGAAAGTAGAATTCACGACGCAAATAACAAGAACATTGGGTGATTTCACCACGACGAACCAGTATTTAGATGGGACCCTAAAAGATCAGCTAAAATGAAAAAATCATTTGATCAAGACATTAGAGGCTAAACTAGCTACAATAGAGGATGTTGCTAAAGATCAGGCAAGTGCGACTTTAGAGCAAGCAAGAATAGAAGATCAAAAATAAATCGAGCAGCTTAAAGTCGATCTCGAATAGACACAGTTGAAGGTTCAGACGAGTCAATCTCAAATAAGCCAGTAAGGGGAATTGATAGACCAGCTTCGGGCCAAACTAGAATTCACCAAAAGCCATGTAATCGATATCGGGATATTTCAATCCCAGGCAATAGAGATCAGAAAAAGGTTATCGATGGTGCAGCAAGGTTTTCTTGTTAAAGTAGAAACAATTCAAACCATCTTCCAAATCATTGATTAGGTGTTGGAAAACCTCTCTTAAAGAAAGGGATGCCGGAGCAGCTCGGGTGGCGTTCCAGGAGGCCATTATAGCCACAACGAGAAGGGAAATAGGCAATAGTTCTAGTTTTCCCATTGTAGAGTAGACCAGGGGTAATATCTTGTTGAAAGAATGGGAGCGAAATATATCTGAAGGAAAACAACAAGCTATGAAGCTAAGGAAATATTGCGAAGAAATTTTTGGTTTGTTAAGTGAGATTTATTTGGGTTCCGATGGTGAAAGTGGCATGGAGATACTGGTTATATCAATACAGCTAAATATATGCTAAATATCAAGGAAAATGAAGAAAGAGAATTAGCCTAAATATCACAAAAATCTCAACCAGACATAGTGCAAATAGACAAATGGCTAATTAAACCGAGTATAATTTTATGCTCTATCAATGCCAAAGATCAATAGGTGGAAGGAAAGTTTTCACTATTGATGAAAGACTGCTATATTTTTGAGGCAAATAATCAAGCAGAGCCATCTAAGTTGATATCACAGCCGGTGGAGAAGTGAGTTATCTGCAAGGAGCATGCAAAGAGGTAGGTTTCGGGTACCAGATGAGAACAGAGATAAAGAAATGAAACGTTTCGACTCCTTTGATTGTAACCAAAAACCTCTGGAAATATTGAGATTCCAGCGCATAAAAAATTGTATATTTATACATTTTGAAGAAAGAAAAAAGGCTGGACCTTTTTGATTAATTGTAATAGAGACTGTCTTTTTTGGAGAATTAATACAAGTGATCCGGAGATTCCTAATTCCATCACTATTGTGTTATGAGTTTGTTCTCTTTGTTATTTCATATTCATTTTTATTTCACTTATATATATCTGATGAATGTCGCATTGCAATTTAGTAAAACTTCTACTGCAGTGATTAATATTTAGCTATCTATTGTTTACATTTTTTCCTATGTATCGGCTTACTAGCAGGTACAAGACCTATGAATCTTTAGGTTGTCATATTTTATGCTTCATCAGATCATTTCTTATCCTATTTTCTTCTTATGTTCATAGAGTGAGATTCTCCCTCGATAGGAGCCTTATTCTATAGATAGCTTAATGTTTTTCTCCATAATTCATACACCATTTATTTCAATATAATGCAGTTACAGAAAAAGGCCTTTGGTTTGCAATTTGCTTTTAATTTTGATTTCTAAAGTTCTCTTTTATAAAATCAAAATTGATACAGCATAAAAACTTTTGGATTTATTTAAGTTTTTTTGTTCCTCTATGACTTTCCCTATTGTAAGACAGCCCAATATCGAACCCGGTTTGACAGATCAAACCCATATCGCTTTAAATCTCTTCGACACCATACTTAAAACAGCTAACACCTGGGTAGAACTTGAACGTTCATGGGCTGCAATTGAAAGGGATATAAACGTCCAGGAACAGTTGGAAGCCAGACAACGACAACCTAGAAATCAACCCTAACTTCCTTTCCCGAATGTATAGCCTCCTCCCTTTTTACATCTTACTAACTTTCAGATGCCTAGACACTGTGCTTTTTAAATTCTTAAGTACAGACTCTGGAACAATAGCTTACACAAAAACTTCACCTTTCTCTTTTCATTTTTCCCTTGCGAGCATTATTTGCAACCTTCTTATCCCCCTTACCCTTTCTTTTTTTAGGTTTCCTCTTTCCCTCGGTTTGTTGGTTAACCTTGGGTTTTTTTTATTGCACACTATGTACATCTGATGTCTGGGTTATAGGGGTAGTCAAACTAGGATTTTGGTTGGCCACAGTTGTTGAATCAATAACTATTATAAATGATTAGACAATTGATCTTTGGGCTTCCTTTGTGTTGAGCCTACTATGTCATCGATGTGAGGCCCAAAATTTTGTTTGGTATTGTCAAACGTCAACCGTGGTGCATTGGGTAGGATCTCATATAGCATACTAGATTGAGAGTTAATCAACTCCAGTTGTTGGGCTCTCATGATATCCTCTTCTTCGGAAAAAACCGCGTACGTTGTGATGTCTTTGGATACACAAGGTAACCAAGACTTTAGGAACCACTCGAGCAAAAATTTGGGAGGAACCTTAACTTTGATCAAAATATTTTGTCATCTCCATTCTCGGATGAGATCTACGATATGGTTAGATTTCGTTTGCTCGAAGTTGTCCAACAACTCGGTTTCGACACCATATCTTACCAGTAGCTAGAAATGGTTTAATAATACCATAGCCAGGTCATTAAAGTAAGCGTACTTCGAGCTATGGAGCTGGATGTACTATTTTGTGGCACACCCTATAAGAGTGCATTGAAAAAAATGCAATTGAATGGAGTCATCCTTTAACAAGTTGGATGAGAACCATATGTGAAATGTTGTCACATGATCACTTGGATCCTTTCCAGGCTTTCCTTCAAACTTAGGGATGTCTAAGGGAAACTTAGTTGGAATGGGGGGGCAATGTAGATCATGACAGATCAGGTCATTCAAAAGTCTCGACAAGTATGGCAAGTGCAGAGTTATCAGAAAAGGTAGTCTAGGTTGTGGAGTATTCACATGAAATGAGGGGCTTAAATTTTGACTAATGGCCATGGTTTTGGTAGAGACCATGGTGGCCATGTCCAGTAAAAGGGACCTATGTTTGATTCTACATCGTTGGTTGATTCTCATAGTTGGATGACATGCCTTGTGTAGGGATGGCTCCCTGTACAACATTTCAGGGACCTTGGTTGGAGATGCCCTCAATTCACCCTCCTGGAATAGGTATTGAACCTTGCCTGGGGTTCCACACAGTGTGCGAGGGGTTGCCCCCAATCGGCATCCCTTGCAAAGGAAATGAGCCTTGCCAAGGATTTACAATACCTTGTGAGGCGTAAACTCATGTCATCACTCCCTACGAAGAAATGAAACCTTGCGTATGGTTTTGTTGACCAAAAATGGGATTTCCCCTGGCCGAGAAAGAAGACAATGAGAAATCATTATTTCCAAATGCACCTGTTATCACTGAAAAATCGTCCGCAACATTGAACACAATGGTTGAAGAGAAATATCAATGCCAAGAACAATTAGTCCACCTATAGCACAAAAATCCATCAAAAGGCAGAAAACTATATAATTTGTTCAAAAATAAAAGTGTGCAAATTCACCAAAGGAAGCGCGGGCATAGTGCACATAACGCGCAAGATAAAATAGGCCTCATCATGCACTATGCACAAAATGCATGACTATCTAGGATAAAAGTCATGCACTTATATGAACGGTGAATTTATGGATCTTTTCAACCCCTCAACCACTTATGGTTTGACCCCCAACATGATTTGACACTCATATCTAAGTGAAATCTAGCTTGGAGGTTGGTCAAGGGCTAGAGGGTGCCCTAAAAGGCCCCTTGTTCACACTATGAACCAATTACATTTTTCCATGAATGGATGCTATAAATAAGATCCATGGGTTTTCTAAGAAAATAAGATCTTCAAGGTATTGTTATGCTGCAAGAATTCTTCTTTGAGAATCCTCTTTTCTCTTTGAAGCCTTCAATAACCATTGCAATAGTCCATTCCACTCAGCTCTTGAGGGAATACGCATTTGTATTTCTTCACCATTTTCCATTTCTTCCATTGTATGAAGAGAAGAGCTCTCAATTAGGGAACTCAAGAGCCCTCTGAAGGAGGAAGAGGGGCCTCATAAGTCCCTGCCTTTCTCTACGGTGTTTTCCTATCAATCTATTGATCCATTGGTAGAAATATGTTGGTCATTTTTTTATTTTCGTGGTTCTAGTTTCTCAAGATTCTCTAGCATTTATTTCTTAGTTTTTTTTTGTTGTATTTGTTTGTTTTCATGTGTATTTAGTTTGTCTAACAAAATAAAAAACTTATGTATTGTTTAGTAGGTTTATCTAAACATGCAAGTGTTGTGCTTTTTCTCACCCAAGTGAAAAAACCAACACAACAGATTGGCGACCATACTAGGGAAAACCTCTTCTTCATCCCCTCCGATGATCCCTGGTACAAAGACCTCCTCATCTACCTTCACACATAGAATTTTGAGTCTCATATCTCTTGAGAGGATCATCGACAAATTCCCCATCAGGCCCCCCGATACCTCCTCATCGAAGACATTCTATCGACGCGGGGTCGATACCATTTTTCGATGTTGTCTCACCATCAACGAAGCTGATAAAGTCTTGAACGATTTCCACAGTGGTGGTTACGGTGGTCAACTCTCGGGTATGTCCACCACCCAAAAATCATTCGAACAAGGTATTTCTATCCCACTTTGTTTTATGACTGCATCCACACTCTCAAGCGATGTGACAAATGCCAGATTTATGCAAACAAAGCATGAGCTCCACCAACTCTTCTACACCCCGCCATCACAGTTGGCCCCTTTTGTAAATGAGGCATAGAATTCATGACTTTCCATCCTCCATCCAGTAATGGACACAAGTACATTGTCGTGGCAGTGGATTACTTTACCAAATGGGTTGAATCCATGCCCACATTTAACAACACCACTGACATAGTAGCACATTTTTTATTCAACCACATCATTACCTGGTTCTGATCATGGTAAACACTTTGAGAAGAATATATTTGCAAAACTCTCCTCAAATTTAGGCTTCACTCATGTGTTTGCCTCCCCATACTACCCTCGGTCCAACAGATAGGTCGAGGCTATCAAAAAAGTCCTCAAAACCATGCTACAACATACCATCAACAAACATAAGACCAACTGGCATCATATGTTATTTTCCACTTTATGGGATTATTGCATGGCAGTCAAAAATGCCATCGATTTTAAATTTTTCCACCTCGTCCATGGGATCAAATCCACCCTCCCTATTGAGTGTGAAATCCCCACATTAAGCACTTCCATTGAGCTATTACCTGACATTGCTCCAATGGAGAAACGCCTGCTGAACTTATAGTCGCTTGATGAAGATCATCTATCTTCATTACAACACAATGAGGCAGCAAAAAAATGGTCCAAATCCACCTTCGACCGCCATGTCAACCTTCGCTCATTCAACAAAGGTGATATCGTGTTAGCCTACGATATCACCCATGATATTCTCAGCCATCCTAAATTCGAGTCATTATAGCATGAACCCTTCATTATCCAAAACTACCTCACTAAAGGTGCCTATATATTGTCCTCTCCAGAAGGCTACCCTCTCAAAGAACCCGTCAATGGGTTGAACTTAAAGAAATTTTACGCCTAAGTGTAGCCCCCCTACCTTAGGTTTCTCTTTGTACACATTTGTAGAGTTTTTAGTCTTCTTTTCCACACCACTCCTCATGTCTGATTTATCATTTGTCTTATTGACAAATGCATCATCCATCAACATACCACATTGGTTACGTCAACGGTGCCACCCGCTGGACCTAGAATCTCACTTTGGTAGCTTGGGCCCTCTATTCTCCCTCACATGTCCTTCTCCACTCTAGTGGCATATGTTTGGGCTTGGCCACCAACAACCAAGTTGAATATGGCGTCGTCATTATTCTCCTCTATGAGGAAATTCATCGCCACATTCATCACCATAGTGTTCTATTAGATTGTCATCTTGTCGTCTTACATCTCAACAATGTATATCATTTCCATGATCCTTGCCTCTTTTGCAAATACCTACAAGTTAGACTCTTATCTCACAACTTTGATTCCATCACATTTACACATATTCCAAGACACCTCAATCAAGTAGCAGATCACATTACTAACCTAGTATTAGATTGGCATTTATCACATTAAAACAACATTTTATACATAACAACATACATTTGTCAGAACACATAGAAAAGACATCATACATAAAAA
>JASDQU010374310.1:55246-65316 GCA_032191745.1 Picea mariana | reverse complement strand
GTTTTTTGTTCTTCATTTTATAATTATGTTGGTTATGAAAAGTTAACAACCATTTACAACCACCATATTGGAAATACATTAAATAGACGTACAATCATAAGATGTGGTTTTGATATATTTTTATTGTCATATTTATTGTTTATTATAGCAAATTTATGTTGTATTGTATTAAAATATGTTTGTGTTAACCTTTGAATTAATAAGCATTAATAGAGATATCAAAAATTCGGTGGCATACAATAGTAAAGATTTATTTTAAATCATATTTTATGTAACAAAATATTAAGATATTAAAAATATTTAAACCTCAAAATTTTATTGTTTGAAAAAATAAAATTCAAATAAATATACACTTACTTTGATGGAACTTCTTAGGATAATTCCAACAAAATAACTTTGTGCAACATCTACAGTACTTGTGGTGTTGGAATTACCAACTTTGATGGCATTCCCTGCCTTAACTAGTGAAAATATCACGGCCTTCACCTATTCCTCTCCATCGTTTAGTGTTATAATCATATAAACTTATATTAATCATTCTTTTTGCATTCTCCTTGAAAAAAGTGTCAATATAGGAAGGACATGGAAATTCTAAAAGAATCTTTTTCTAGAGCCTAGTCAAAATTAAGGAAAGTTTTAATGATCCATACTTATCTAAAAGTATAGAAACCTTTGTAAAATTTACTAATTCTTAAAATACTAATTATAAAATGTTGAGTGATATTATTTTTAAATAGAATATTCATAAAGTCTCTATTAGAGTAAAAAATTATGAAACCATTTTATCGAAAGTGTATAGATCAAAATGTATTATTATTCTCTATATTTAGTATTTTAAATTTAATTGAATAAATTTCATATATCACAATAGTTGGATAATATAAATTAATAAAATCTTTGGAAAAATTAAATATTAATCAAATATAATAATTGTGATTTTAGTAAACAATTATATTATAACATTGTCTTGTAATTTTTGAATAATAAAAATTTTTAAAATAACATTATTATCACATCATCATCATTATTATTAGTGAATAATTATGTTGTAATGTTATTACTATAATATATGAAAAATACATAAATATTCAAATCACAATCATTTCACTAATCATATTTAAGCTTTTTTGTTTCTATACGTGTTTAATCGACATATTGTATCCTGCTGGACAAGAAATAATTCACCTTGAACAATAGTTAAACATTATATGGAATTAATGGTTATAACTTTTTGCAATCACAACCCAAACTAAACGTTTTCTTAAATTTAAAGTTAAACATTATATGAATACTGTAAATTTAAATGAGTGATACATATCAAATTTCACTTAAAAACAGAGAAATCACTAACAATGTTTGTCATTAGCATACTCATAATATATTTTAGAAATCAAACAACAATGATAACCACAACATTATATGACAAAACATAATATACATGAGTGATATACATATGATCCACCAGAACATATCTAGGTGCATCAACATCTCTACTACCAGAGGTAGATCCTCTATCAAGAATAGTTATCTCATAAATAAATGTGGTAAAAAGTTCACTATCAAATGTATCTATATAAATATCATGAAGATGTGCAGCAGAACTTGATGTGAACATAGTTTCCAAAGCATAAAATTACTATGACACATGTGGAGGAAGAGGAGGAGGGGGATCAGTGGATGATGACACATGTGGACTAGGAGAAAGAAGATGATCGTTGGATGGTGACACAAGTGGAGGAGGGGGGGGAGGGAGGAGGATAAGACGTAGATGCAATTTTAGACATATGTGGAGGGGGAGCAACAGGAGTAGGAGGAGGATCAAATGTGGATGCAGGTTCAGACACATGTGGAGGGGAAGAAACAAGATTGGTAGATGGTGCATCTGACTCATGTGGAGGAGAATCTAGAGGAGGGGGGGGACCATGTGATGGAACAGAGGATGTGTATGGCTCTGTTGATGAGATAGATGTAGTGGGATCATGAACAACACCCTTTAACATCTTGATGAGGTTGAGTATGCCAAAAATATTATGCATCAACATCATCATGGCATGAAGCAAACTCCTCCATATAATAGAGAGATCATCTACCTGTAATATTTCTCTAACGAGTGTGGATACCACTCTGTGACTAGTCATGACACAACATAGCTCATCCACCACCTCTAACCGGACTCTCATTTCTAGCCTATGTGGCATGTGTGGTATTTGTACTAATAGTGGTTAGTTCTCTACATCCTCCATCACTTCATACTCACGTTGGGGAGACACATCCCCACATATGTGCCAATATCTACAGAACAATAGATAATAATAATAAGATAATCGAAACAAAATGTTACCATAAATTACATGTACATTAAATAAGACATAAAAATATGCAAATAGATTGATCAAAACATAGTGATAATATTACCTCTCTCATATGTTGACTCCTTTGTTGTAAATCAGATGTTTGGAAATTTTCTCCAATCCATCCCCATGTATCGGTACTCTAAAATATCAAGGATGGGATTTTCCTCACTAGACAATAAATCAAATACTCCCATACCGATCATAGTAATGGGAAACTCGTATTGGCCCCTATGGGACATCAACTTCCCCCACATGCACATACACACATCAAACATAGGCCTCGCAAGAAATTGGGGTACTTCTAGACAAGTGGAATGAACCCTCTCAAAAAATATTGTATACAACTCTAACATGAATGGGAAGAATCTTGTCCCAGATAAAACATCCCGACAATGATCTAATGCACGATGAAACTATCTCAAAAAAACATATTCCCACCTAATCAATTGGGGCCTCTACAATAAAATATCTACATAATACAACATAGAGAAATTAATATGTTTCCCATAAAAGCTATACTATGACAATGTCGAGAGCATAAGACATATGCACCTAACATCATGTCTCTGAAATGAAGTTATCTTCAATTGACCGCCATGAACCTAGAACTTCGAAGCCTAATGAACATGTATGTTGTCCCTTCACCAAGTTTTGAGGATCCCTGGTCATGTTTGACCTAATTTTGGGACTTTGACAAGCTGTCAAAGATGGAGCGCAAGTCGAAGCATAGATAGAGGGATCTCGACCCCTTTTTAGGGTTTTTTGGGTTTTGTGCTTATGTAACGGGAATGGGGATGTCGGCCCATGGGTTTACCCATGTTTAGGCCCATTTTGTAATGTATAAATATATAGCTAGGTGATGTAATAAGAGGGTAGTGTGCTAAGTGCTAGAGTTCAATCTATGTGATCGAAGGGGGGACAAATATGTGATAATAAGTGCTAAGTGTTAATTGATAAGTGCAAGTGGTAATTGAAATTGCTTTGTGCATACTATGTGAGACTTGCAGAGATAAGTGCAAGTGATTGTAAGAGACTTTGGAAGGCTTTGTGTTGTACTTTAGGGAAGGAGGATCTAGCGAGGTGCACAGATCTCATGTCCTCTGCAGAGTAAGATATCATGGCTCTGTGCATGTAGAAGATTGACAGAAAGAAATAAAGAAGAATATTTGGTGGACGTATCCCCAGAGTGGGGGTGAACCACGTATATCATGTGTTGTGATTGCTATGTTCTTTATGGTTATTCTCTTGTCTATATGATTAAATTCTTAGTGCACTGATGTATTCTTAGAAGGATATAATATGGTAGCTTAGTCCTGAACAATGTGAATAAATGTTATATATGATCTATGTTTGTATGCTCAGTACTTGAATCTATTGGATCTGTATAAATACTACACTTATCTGTTGTTAGGGTTTAGCTATGTTGTAAACTAAGGTTGAATATTAACGAACTGTAACTATTAAGTGCTATGTTAAAGTGTTACAATCACATATCTGTGTCCCAGCTAAGGTTTCAGACACTGGAGTCCTGCAACCACCCCTGCCTCTACCTCGGGTGAGACTTCATCTTCTTCGCAGGTGTTTATGAAAGGGTCGGTAGTTAGGGTATTGTTGGTGTGGTGTTGTAGCGTTGAACCCTAGGTCTGCCCCTATGCCAACAAATGGTTCCATTGCCAGGACCTGAAACTACGATTACTGGGAGCTGAAGGAAAGAAAGAAAGATTTGTGCGTAGATCTGTTTCCTTAGTGTGAATTGTTCTACTTGACCTGTAAATCTATGTGCTAAGAAGAGAAGTCAGGTCTGAATAAAAAAGGTAAGATCTCGAAGCTTTGTGCTCTGATAAAGGTAAGAATAGTGAAATGTTCTAGATCTGGAAGCTTTGTGCTCTGCTGAAACTAAGATTAGTGGAAATTTTTGTTTCAAGAGTATGGATCTAGGTAAGTTTGATAAATGTTATCTTATTCTGAAAAACCAGGCACAACTACAAGAGAGAAGGTTTGATATGAGTAGATCTGATAGAAATAATGAAAGATATGTTATTCCTATGCATAGAAAGAATGTTTGGACTAACAAATGGATGCAGGATCCTAGAAAGAATTTTTTGCAAGTTAGTTACTATGATCCTAGTGTGCAGTACAGGAAAGTTTGGGGATAATTTAAGGAAAAAAGAGGATTAACCCTTTGTTATAGTTGCAAACGATCAAGACATCTTACTAAGGAATGACCTGGAAGAAGACCTAGTTATCTTTGTTGTAAAGCTATGGACCATGAATTTTTAGATTGCCCTAGAATGATTGTTAATCTTGACAGAATGAATATGAGACAAGAAAACCTTGAGGAAGGTCACAAAACTGAGACCATGGTAGAACCCCAGATAGAATCAGAGACTATACTACTGCAAATGAAAGAAACCCTAAATGATCACAGAAATATCAACTTATCAGAGATCTTCAAAGAAAAAGAATGCATAGAAGCAAGAATAGGAAACTTCGACATAGACTATGTTTTGGATGAGGAAACACAGGTAAATATCACGACAGAAATAACTTGGGAAGCTTTAGGAAATCCTGATACGACTCCTTCATTGGGAGGAATAGAATTATTCAGGGGAAAGTTGATAACCCTATGTGAAAGACTCACCCAGGTATCTATGAGTGCTCATGGAGCTTCGATAGAGGAATATTTTGAGGTTGTTAGATTCATTGAGAACAACGGTCCATTTACTATGTTATTAGGCAAAACCTGGATTGAGAAAGATCAAACCAGAAGAAAAGAAGAGGAGGCCCTAGAACAAAAAAATAAGGAATTAAAATATTTCATAGCACACTTGATTGCAGAATAGGAGAACATATCGAAGCTATTGAGAACCAGACACTTGGATCACGAAGCTGAAATAACACAAGAAAATTCACAGATGAGTAGAGCACCTACCCCAGATAGAGAAGAAAAATTACTCTCTAATCCTATGAAAGAATCTCAACAACGCGAAGCTTCTATGCCAAAATAATACAAGAATAAGAATGGAAAGAGGAATACAAAGATCACCAGGAAGAAGGCTAGAAAACTTAGTAAGAAGAGAGAAAAGATCAAAAATTTACTGAAGGGCCTAGAGGGAACTTCGTAGAAGGAAGATTTGCAAAAATGGAACTTCGTCGGGATATCAGAACAACGCCCCATGGTGCTTCGCTATGGTGAAGCAATATGACCATTGGAAGCATTATAATTGTTGAACCGACATTATAAAATGGTTAGAATAATAGTTATGACCAGAAAGATTGCCATCGGACTGTTGGGACCGCGCCACAATGGCTAGAACTGCATTGATGGAAAGCTTCTTATCCATTGGAGAGATCTATTACATTGTGTCTACTTATTCTATCGACTTGCACTGAGAACACTTTTGGAAATTGTATAAGAGCTAACAAGAGAACCCATTGCTATCACGTTGTGCTTAGTAAGATCGACACAGATTTTGTTGCTTTGAGAACTCATCCATCCACTGTAGTTTTCCGATCAAGAGCATGCATGTCGGACGAGCTCAACACTGTGGAGAAGTCAGTTGAGAAATTTTTAATTGATACGATGGCCGAGAGAGTGACGTTCACATAAATTCAAGCTTCATCAATGCAAGGAGTGCAAGCCTCTCCATCAACTACTCGTGGATCCAGACCATCCCAACCAGCAATAGAGAAGAGAACCAAGTACATAGATGATCTAGCAAATGTAAATTTAATCCCGACCATCTTACCCAACTACATCTCACCTCTGGCTGGCGCAGTGAGTCATGATAGTGTCCCAAGGGATTTTAATTACACGATGGTTACTGTGTACCTTCTGAAGGGGATACATGCAGTCAGAATGTAGCAAGATAAGATCGTGACATTGAAGTTCAACAACTTCAACCTAGGTGACTGCAAGAATTACAACATGCTTTCTCCTTACAAGTATCTGATTAGGACAAAGGGGAAATTCTTGAAAATAATCCCCCAGTCGTGGACTATGAACCGCACACAGTCCACCCTCTTGAATGTGATGAAGATACCACACTTTGGAAGGCACCAGGAGGTTAATGCATTTGTTAAGCTCCTTCTCTCATGTTACCATAGCGGCTACCTATGGCTAGATAGATGCATCACAGTCAATCCGATGTTGATCCATATGAGCATCGGATTGAGCATGCAAGGACCTAACCCGCAAGACTTCTACCCAGGGAAGGATTTCGATCATTCCCTGGAACAAATAATTAAGGACACTTATGACAATGTAGAAAAGGGAACGTAAGGCTACAAGGTAGCTTCCATCCAGAATGGAGCAGTGTGCCTGGCCTGCTAGCTAATCATAGGGAAGCTATTGAGGAAGAACCGACCTACTCAAGTCACAAGATTCATTTTTGATCTAGCCAATAAATGTGTAGAAGGACTCTAGATGAACTGGGTGAAGTAATTGGTCAACCAGTTGGAATTAGACTGCCACGAAGCTCAGGATCAGGGCTATGAGTTCCACTTTAGCTGGCTCCTAATCCTCATCGCACTTACCTCTTGGGAAATGCCGGAAGGTGCGACCTTCCTGGAAATTGAGTCGTTCAAGATGCTCACTTCAAAGTTCACCATGCTTTGGTACTCAAGCGATATGGAAAAACAGTGGCAGTCAAATGCGGTCTTTCATACCTATTATCTCCAATTGAAGAGGGCTATCGAAGTTGTCCCTTGCATGACATTGAACACCCTGCATCAGTTCCGACCCCTCATGAAGTTATGCACAGATCGACACTTCATTTATATCACTGTGCATGCAGATGAGCACAAAGAAGAGCTTCAATCGTACTACAATCTCACAAAGGAGGACCTTGAAGAGATCACCAAGGATTGGTCAGCACAACTCCTCATACCCACTGACCTTGCAGAAATGTCAGAACCTGAACTAATCGACAGCCCTGAGACCACTCATGAAGCAAAGGATCTTCTAGGAACCAGCAGAAGGAAGAAGACCGAACATGTCCAAAACTTGAGTAGCACATTGGAAAGAACTTCTTCAGTATCACCTAGATGAGGGGGTGATGACAAAGTAGAAGAGACAAATGGTAAAGAGGACCAGTAGAAGAAATGTGAAGTAACACCACCTAGGAACCCTGTTGATGAGGCTAATCCCTTGAAGAAAATGAAGTTTTCTCCCACGAAATCCACTTCCCGAAAGAAATCTAGAGCCACCTTGACTAAAATGCAGACTGTGCTCACTATAGATGAATTTGACTTTATCATCGTCATTGTAGCAGATGCCTCGTAGAACATCTTGTAGAAACATGAGGCCAARCAGGAGGAGATGTATGATAGAATCAAGGTTGAACTCAGAGGGGTATAGAAGGCCCTTCAATCCAGTCACACAGTATCCACTGTGCCCCCACCATCAGAAGCACCTGAGTTGGGAGATGAGCTTGCCTAACTCCGCAGACTAGCTGATGTAACCTAAGATCACCTTTGTCACGCACAAGAAGAAATTGAAAAAKCCACAGAGGCACTAAAGCAAGTAGAAAAAGTAGTCATAGAGAAAATCTTAGTTGCGCAGCAAGAGAAGGCTGCCCTCCAAACTAAGTTTGAAGAAGATAAAATGCATATCCAGCAAGAGAAAGAGCAGTTACTCGCAGAGCAAGTGGGAGTAAAAGAAGCARTCAGTAGAGCACTTCTCTCTATGACAGGCTTAGCGCAAAAGGAGGAAGACACCATGGAACACCAAGTAGAGAATCTCGTGGAAGCTATCCAAGAGATTTAATAGATAATCGTATACCTTGAGCTACAAATAGTGCTAAGTACCCCACAGGTAATGCGAGATCAAAGAGAAGCCACTACCCAGAGTGCAATTGAGAGGATTAGAGCATTCACTCTGGAATGCAAACAACTAAGTTCTCACAACACACAGAATTATGAGTGACTCACTGAAGATACTGAGCTGAAGGTACTGGAGTCAAATCTCCAGGAGGAAAAGTAGGAAGAAGAAATAGTACAAGCACAGTTGAAGCTCCTTTCAGCAGTTGAAAGGATGAAGCGATTCCAAGAATAGTGCACTGCTCAATAGTAGGTCCACACCATTCAAAGCAAAGTCATGGAAGTGACTCAAAGGCTCCAACTAGTCCAGGACGAAGCTTGCCAACTGTTTGAGGATATTGAAGGTAGAGGTGTAGAGTTGGAACAAGTAATCGCTACAGTTGAACAACGATTAGAGGGACATGTCAATGAAGAAGTCATCCAAGAGTTCGCCAAGCAGGAGGCCCTGGCGTAACAATAGGTCGCAGCAGATCGAGCCAAGCTCGAGGATTATGAGGCACAACTACCTAGACCAAAGTGACTCGGGATGAGTCATAGGTGAGTGTTGGAGGCCTATTGGCCCTTGACCAAATTTTGAGTATCCTTCGTCATGTTTGACCTACTTTTGGGACTTCGACAAGCTGTCAAAGATGGAGCGCAAGTCGAAGCAGAGATCGCGGGATCTCGGCCCCTTTTTAGGGATTTTGGGGTTTTGGGATTATGTAATGGGAATGGGGATGTCAGCCCATGGGTTTACACATGTTTAGGCCCATTTTATAATGTATAAATAGATATCTAGGTGATGTAAGAAGAGGGCAGTTTGCTAAGTGCTAGATTTTGATCTATGTGATCGAAGGAGGGAGAAGTATGTGATGCTAAGTGCTAAGTGTTAATTGCTAAGCGCAAATGTTAATTGAAATTTCTTTGTGCATACCGTGTGAAACTTGCAGAGCTAAGTGCAAGTGATTGTAAGAGACTGTGGAAGGCTTTGTGTTGTACTTTAGGGAAGGAGGATCTAGCGAGGTGCACAAATATCATGTCTTTTGCGGAGTAAGATATCATCGCTTTGTGCATGTAGAAGATTGAAAGAAATAAATAAATAATAAGAGTTGGTGGACGTAGCCCCAGAGTGGGGGTGAACCACATATATCCTACATTGTTATTGTTATGTGCTTTATGGTTTTTCTCTTGTCTATGTGATTGAATGCTTAGTGCACTGATGTATGCTTAGAAGGATATATTATGGTATCTTAGTGATGAATAATGTGAATAAATTATAGATATGATCTATGTTTGTATGCTCAGTACTTGAATCTATTGGATCTGTATGAATATTGCGTTGATCTGTTGTTAGGGTTTAGCTGCGCTATAAACTAAGGATGAGTATTAACAAAGTCTAACTTCTAAGTGCTATGTTAAAGTGTTACAATCACAGATCTGTGTCCCAGCTAAGGTTGCAGACACTGGAGTCCTGTAATCACCCCTGCCTCTACCTCGGATGAGACTTCATCTGCTTCGCAGGTGTTGTCGAAAGGGTCAGTAGTTAGGGTTTTGTTGGTGTGTTTTTGTAGCATTGAACCCTGGGTCTGCCCTTGTGCCAAAAATGTAGACTAACATATCTTTTCACATATTCTAGTTGGGTATCTCCTGCAACACCACATGGTAGCGTAGGGAAATGGGGAAAATACTCCCCCATCCTATACAACCCAGTGATAAAATATACATCCTCCTTCATGGGATGATACCATAGACTGGGACCAACCCTAAACCCTTGTCTCACATGATCCCAATGACAGATCAACAATTGTAACAAAAATGAGTTCCCCCTAAGGGATGTACCCTCATGATAAAACTTCATGAGGACAATACCCATCAAAAGGTCCTTAGTCGATTGTGAAAAAGGGTGAGGGGGAATCT
>JASDQU010374309.1:61278-85622 GCA_032191745.1 Picea mariana | reverse complement strand
CCATGTTTCTGAGTTTCGGGTTCATGCTGCATTTGTCTTTGTAGATCGAATAAACTCTACAGTAAAACTACGTTAATTTCTGTTTGTTTTTCTTATTCTTTCATCATCCTTTCATTGTCAGCCTTGCATCTTTGTAATTTGACCATGAGACTCCTCATAGTCTCGGCTAGATCTAGAGGGGTCCCTACTACCCTCCTTTCATCAGACTCTTCATCTCTATTATGGGAGCCCTCTCCCATTTCATGGTGAGTCACCATCCTATACGTATGAATTTCCCACGGTTACTCTTCCGCTTGTGTGCAAAAGGATAAATGTTGGTTGTTAGTCAATATTTATATTTACTTATAACCAGTACATAATTCATATTTTCACATGTACACACACAATAGGGGTTTTTCATTCTTAACTTTGTGTTTTGATTAGGAAGGTTAAGACAGGTGGTCACTCCTTTTAGGAGTGGTTCAAATAGAGCTTCTGTGCAACTCGTTCATGAGCCCAAGCAGGACAAGTGTTGTAACCATGCTCTGATACCAATTTGTAACACACCCACTATGGCATAATAAATTTTTCTCCTTTTCTCAAGGGACAGAATCCCCGAAGTCCTACGGGGCCTAGCACAGGCTAGCTCTTCCCTTTTTCCACCTCCATGTGATTGTCGGTTATGAACACCAGCCAAAAAACTAGGCGCCTTTTCGCATTTTGCGACTCAGCGATATAAGCGAGTCGAGTCTTTCGACTCTGCAAACCCCTAAATGCCAAAATGCCAAAAAGGCTTCGATCAGCAATTAGCCCCTAGGCTATGTCTTGGCCCATATGACCACTTCTCATAAGACCACAATCTTATTTCTTTCAGGATTTATCAATATGAGAGCTCGACCTCTTGTCAACGGGACTCTCGAATTTTTGATTTTCAATTTCCCAAAATGGCCTTTGTCACATTAGCCCTCCTAGCTATGCCCTGATCCAGGTGACCACTCCTCATAAGACCTCCATCCTATTTCTTTTAGGATTTATCAATAGGAGAGACCGACCTCTTGTCAATGGGACTCTCGAATTCTTGATTTTCGATTTCTTGAAATGGCCTTTATCGCATTATGCCTCATGGCTATGCCCTGATCCAGGTGACCACTCCTCATAAGACATCCATCCTATTTCTTTTGGGATTTATCAATATGAGAGCCCAACCTCTTGTCAACGAGACTCCCAAATTCCCGATTTTTGATTTCCCGAAATGGATTTTGTCGCATTAACCCTCCTGGCTATGCCCTGATCTAGGTGACCACTCCTCATAAGACCTTTGTCCTATTTCTTTCAGGATTTATCAATACGATAGCCCAACCTCTTGTCAACAGGACTCCCGAATTCCTGATTTCTGAAATCCTGATGGACTCTTCCTTTTGGAATTTTTCCTGAAATCCTGGATTGCTGCCACGTGTCCTCCTTCAGATGGATGGTCCTCGTTGTTTGGATATTTCACGACTTGCAACCCCCAGTCACACAAATCCTCTATGAATTCGAATCCCTGGTATCCAAAATATTGATGGACTCTCAATCTCCGCCACGTGTCCTCAATGGATGGATGGTCCATATCGTTTCGGGGCTTTCGCCTCTATTCACGAAGGCTTAACCTTCATGCATCTCCTGACAGATCCAATGGCTGTCGAGTTTACTGACTAAGATTTGACGGTTCATATCTATCCCGCACTGTGCACTCTCCTACTGCTCCCTAGACATGGAAAACCAACAGTCCAGATCTCTTCCTTCCTGGCACAGAGCGCATCGAGGTTTCAGGTATCGGGATTTCATGACTTGCGAAGACAAGGG
Organism: Picea mariana; assembly: GCA_032191745.1. NCBI lineage: Eukaryota > Viridiplantae > Streptophyta > Pinopsida > Pinales > Pinaceae > Picea > Picea mariana. The sequence continues at coordinate 83,798 of JASDQU010374309.1, read as the reverse complement.
TTCTTTCCCTTTGGTTTCCCGAGTGCCAAAACACCGAAATTATTTTCGAACGCCATGTGCCCTTTTAAAAAGGACGGTCCAGATACTCCCACGGACCTTGGGGATCTACGGTCCCAATTTCTTCTCTACTTACGAAGATAAAAAGGAAAGGGGTTGAGGCATTAACACCCTCATTTCTTCCTCCAATCTAACAGTCATGACTGACCGCATATCATTCGACAGGATCTCGTCCGTTAATCGATACTTATCCCTACGTTGCCATTTTGGGATTTTGCGGATTGGGGTTTTGGGAATTGCAAGTTTGAGAGGACTTGCACTTAGATACCCCGGGTGCCAAAATGCCAAAATGTCGGGATTTTAAGAGGCCCATTCTTCCTCATACAGGATGGCTAAGACTTGCACCACCAAATCCTATTTCAGGTTCTTAGTAATCTTTCCAGAGAGGGTATCTCTGTGGAGAGATCTATCCATCGTATTACCTGAGACGGATAAGGGTATAGATTTCTCAAGAATAGACTTGAAGTCTAAATTAGATTGGTATACATATATATAAATCTGTCTATAAACATAAGCCATACGTGGTCCTTCCAATAAAGCATGCAACCACCATTTCTGATCAAAACACCACACGGGCAGTCTTATACTCAAACCATTCATAAATTGTACATATTATGAGCATACATGTCAGCATATAAATTTCAAGATACAAGGTATAACACTTATCGGAAAAACACTAGAGGTGATGCAATTGCTGAGAGGGGTGCTCGTTTCCACCCAACCGTAGGCTCGGTGACTCGCAATGGATTTACCACTAGCCACCCCCGAGATGAGACCATGATACTGGGAGACTGAGTCTCTATTTTCTAGTGACCAAGAATGAAGGTTACTCTCCTTCTTCTCTGCTATCACTCACTCTGTAATTTTCCAGAGTTCTCCCTTTCCTCTTTCCCTCACGTCTGCCCCCTAATTGCACACTCTTCTTGCCTTTTCTATTTTCGGCGAGGTTGTGTGTGGCATGATCTTCCTCTCAGTGGTCAGGTCTGAGGACTCTACAGATGGGTAGTTCACCCCCATCCCTCATTACAAATGAGGAGCCATTTACCTACCAACCTGGTGAGTCATTTAATTTGGGGCCAGTGAGAAACTATTTGGGGCCAGTGAATTCCAAATATGGTATTGGTTTCGGTGGAAGTTAACGCCACCATTCCAGGTGCCTTCCACCACCTTTCTTCATCCATCATGGTCTCTTTTTCAGTACATCCCCTCTTAGTATTCCTGCAATATATATATTCATAATATTATTCACATTCATCGACCTTTTTCACAACGTCCATTCACATTTCTGAGTTTGCCACAATACTTGGCCAGTATAGTTATTTTTACAGACTGGGGGAAACAGGGTGTTACACATATGACGAGAGACAAAATTAATTTTTTGTCTCTAAGTGAAAGCAAATCAAGAAATGTAACCTTTGGAAATTATGCTCTTGGTAAAATCAATGGTAAATGGATGGTGAGTTTGAGTAATGGTAAAGGAAAAGCCCAAGATGTTTTGCTTGTAGATGGGTTGAGACATAATTTGCTCAGTGTAAGTCAAATGTGTGACAGAGGATGTGAAGTGTTGTTCACTTCCAAGGATTGCAAGATAAAGTATGTAAACTCAGGACAAGTGGTGGAAAAAGGCATAAGGAAGGATAATAATGTATATGTTATTAAAGAAAATAGAGAAGAATGTCATCTAAGAAAACATGATGAAAGTTGGTTATGGCATAAGAGACTTGGACATATGAACTTTGACCACTTAATCAACCTCAAAAATCTTGAGGCAGTAAAATATCTTCCAAGAATATCAAATCCACGAGACTCTGTGTGTAAACCCTGCCAAGTAGGAAAGCTAACTAGGACATAGTTTAAATCCAAGATCTCTACTTCAACAAACAAACCACTGCAATTAGTTCATATGGATTTATGTGGACCATCAAGACAATAAGGCACAAGGAAGGAAAACTACTTTATGTTGATCATTGATGATTACTCCAGACTTACTTGGGTTGCTTTTCTCAAAGAAAAATTTGAAGCATTTGAGAAATTTAAAATATTTAAGGATTTAACTGAGAATCAAATAGGAAATAGATTAAAGGTTGTGAGATCAGGTAGAGAAGGAGAATTTATGTCAAGTGATTTCAATGAGTTCTGTGATAAACATGGGATCAAAAGAGAATACACAATCCCAAGAACCCCACAACAAAATGAAGTAGTTGAGAGACAAAATAGAACAGTTCAGTAAATGGCCAAGTCAATGATGAATGAGAAGAACATTGGTCAAACCTACTAGGTAGAAGCAATACACACAACAATCCACATTCTTAATAAATTTCACCTCTGACCACACAATGATAAGACACCTTATGAATTGTGGCATGGAAGACCTGCTACAATCAAACACTTCAAAGTCTTTGGGAGTAAGTGCTACATAAATAATAATAATGAGAATCTTGGCAAGTATGATGACAAGGATGATGAAGGCATATTATTAGGGTATGCTACAAATAGTAAAGGATACAAATGCTATAATAATAGGCTTCATAAATTGGTTGATTGTATTGACATAAAAGTTGATGAAGGAATCCCAGTAAGAGAGGTGAACAATACTAAATCAACAACATAGGATATAGGTGAAGTTGAAGCTGAACAGGTCCAAGAATCATAACAAGAAGACTCTAAGTCAGATGAAGATGCAAATACTCAGACATTCTCAAATAACAAGACAACATAAAATTCTTCCTCCAGAATTACTCAAAAGAATCATCCTGCAAGTCAGATAATTGGTGAAAAGGACAAAGGAGTACAAACTAGGAGAAGGATAATAAAAAACACTGAGCAATCACATATAGCCTTCATATCCATGGTGAGACCCAAGAAATTCAATGAGGTCAGTAAAGACGTAAATTGGTTAAAATCAATGAATGAGGAACTAGACCAGATTGAAAATAATGACACTTGGGAACTTGTTCCTAGGCCAGCAGATAAAAATGTAATAGGATCAAAATGGGTCTACAAAAATAAGATGAATGAGAAAGGAAATATTGTAAGAAATAAGGCTAGATTGGTCTGCAAAGGATATGCTCAAATAGAAGGATTGGACTTTGATGAAACATTTGCGCCTGTATCAATATTAGAAGCTATTAGAATGTTCATTTCCTATGCTTGTCATAAGAAGTTTAAGGTATATCAAATGGATGTCAAGTCATCATTTCTAAATGGAGATCTAAAATAAGAAGTCTATATGGAACAACCAGATGGTTTCCAATTGTCCGATAACCCTGACTTTGTCTGCAAGATGAAGAAAGACTTATATGGGTTGAAACAAACTCCTCATGCCTGGTCTCACAGACTGGATACATATATTCAGGACACGGGGTTCAAGAGAGGAAAATTTGACAACAATCTATATATAAAAATAGAGGGTAATGATTTGCTCATTGTGTTGGTCTATGTAGATGACATCATCTTTGATAGTAATAATGCTTCACTGGTAAAATGGTTTGCTTCTACCATGTAGTATGAGCTTGAAATGTCTATGATAGGGAAAATGTCATTTTTTCTTGGCCTACAAATTACTCAAAGGTCTGAAGGAATATTTATTTCTCAAGAAAAATATTTATTTAGGTGTGCTCAAATGGAAGATTCTAAACCTATGAGCACACCTATGGTCACTGGATGTAAGTTAAGCAAGGATGAATACTCATCTGATGTTGATCAGAGTTCATATAAGTCTATGATAGGAAGCCTATTGTACATCACAACATCTCGTCCAAACATAATGCATGTTGTTGGACTGGTAGGAAGGTATCAGGACGCACCTAAATAGAGTCATTTGTTAGTTGTCAAAAGAATATTCAAATACATGAAAGGAACAATGGACTATGGCCTATGGTATCCTAGGAATCAAAATTTTCAACTATCAGTCTATTGAGATGCTGATTGGGCTAACTGCGTGGATGAAAGGAAAATCACGAGTGGAGATGCATTCTTCTTAGGATATTCCCTTGTATCATGGTTAAGAAAGAAGAAAGGTTCCATTTCCTTATCAACAACATATGTTGAATACATTGCAGCTACCACTTGTTGTACCCAAGTATTGTGGATGATTCAGACACTTGCAAACTTGGAGGTAAAATATATTGCACCGATCCCAATTCATTGTGATAATACCATTGTAATTAGTGTGTCAAAGAATCTTGTCTTTCACTCCAAGACCAAGCATATACCCATAAAGTATCAGTTCTTGGGGGAACAGGTAACCAAATCTATGGTTTATGTGCATTATATTCCATCCAAAGATCAGATTGCTAATATCTTCACTAAACCACTTGCACAAGCTCAGTTTGAGTATCTATGCCAGAAGTTGGGTGTGACCCCACTATCAAGCTAAGAGAGTCCATCCTGTTAGGTGGAGTATGTGTTGGTTGAATATCTGATCCCTTCACATAGTAATGCAACAGCTCAGGGGGAGCATGTTTTCTTCGACATTGATGTCAAAGGGGGAGAAAAGGTTTGGTCTGAATGCTATAGTTGGAGGTCTATGCAGAATAGTGTAGTCGTTAAGGGTTGCCATCAATGCCAAAGGGAGAGATTGTTGGCATGTTTACAGGGAGAGTGTGCTTGTCATTGATGGCAACAACAACAATGTTGTTGGCAGTTTTACAGGCAGAGTGTGCATGGAAAGAACAACAACGAAGACACAGAAGAGCAATCTCGAGAAGCTTAGGGAGGAATAGCGTAGAGTTACACAAAAAGCACAAGTGGGTGTCAGGGCCGAGTTGAATTCCATTACCAAAGATCAGGAGATATAGAGTTACCAGAAACGCAAACAAGGTACAAGTAATCAAGGCTCGCAGAAGGATCAAAGGTCATGGCCTTTGACACTTAGATATTTGAGAAAGCCAAAGCTCAAGAGGAGGAGAGACAGTGGCCATTGGATCACCAATCGAGAATACTCGATGGTTGTCATATCAGAGTACAGAGATGAGGAGTGTGAAAAGGAGGATATTATACCTCAGCCGTCAAATTCTACAGTGAAGGACTAGCAACCGTTAGATCCAGTATAACTGCGAAGAGGATAATGGAAAAGAGCCATCCTCCAACTCCACAAAATACGAAGTTGCGAAATGATCTGGTTCGTTGGATCCAGAGGACATGTGGTGAGAGATCAACATTTTTATGACTCGCAAGATGGAGAAGTCAAAGGTGAGAGTTGTAGGAACTCACAATATGCGAATTTGAAAAATGATCTGGGTCATTGAATCCATAGGACACATGGCGAGAGATCATCATTTCACTGACTCGCAAACTAGAGAAGTCAAAGGTGAGAGTTGTAAGAACTCACGATATGAGAAGTCACGAAATGATCTGAGTCATATGATCACCAAGGATATGGATCGTTGATCTGATATGAAGTCTAAGTTTGCAATATTTATCACAGTTGTCGATCAGAGGGAGAGATATTGACCACTGATCTGATATGAAGCACCTAAGAGTTTCACGAGTTGAGAGTGTCAAGGCAACTCACAATAGGAAATCGTGAAGCACCCTTGTGCTTAGCCCCTAGTCACAGCTAGTGGTTACATTAGTGAGAGAGAAGGGAAGGAGCTAGAAGTTCTAGGCTCCATTTCAGAGTTTCATGAGTCGGGAAAACCAAGATGACTCATAGTTGATCACCCGAAATCTGAAATCGTCAAATGACTATTGGTTAGGCATACGATCACCACCGATGGTCATGTGAAAGGAAGGGTCTTGGCTAGAAATTTAAATGCCCACTGTGTAGTTTTCTCAAGAAAGGAAAAAGTGCCAAAGGGATGATCACATGAAGGTTCTCTCAGTAACTACTAGAGGCGAACTGATTGTAACTACAAAAATCCATTAATGGTTTCAACTAGAGAATTTGAAGAGGCTAGAAGGTGATTGTCATAGAAGCTGAAGAGTCTCGAGGTATCCAACAGTGGTATGAAGACTCATCATAGAGACGATTGATAGATGGAAAAGGGTCGAAGATGGTAGCTGCCAGAGAAGCCAAAGAGTCTCAGCATAATGGCCATGGATGAAGAACAAATTGAGTGTAATCGCTAGAGGGGATGAAGAGTTAGGTGTATGATATGGAAGAGGAATGGGCGTGATAAATATATGCAGATCAGAAAAGAGGAGTTTTCTTCTGCAGAGATTTATTCATGCAGGTAAAAGCAAGTTGTGTACAGCTGCTGAATCGTATAGAAGAAGTAGAGCGCATGGAACATAAATGCATATCTGAGAAAGAAAGAGGAAGTTGAGGTGCATGAGCAGAGAGAGAGAATAAGAAAAAAAGTCTCAAAGATGAATGCGAGTAGGAAGACCCTGATGCAAGCAGAGCATAGTAGTGCAGCGGAATAGTGATGAGACTGGTAAGCTATTGATAAACATTGTATCACTGTAATAACTTTTAGTAGAAAAGATTCATATTTCAGGGTGGTAGGGAGGTGTCAGGGAAGACTGTTGTCCTTAGAGGTTCAAGTGGGTTCTTGAACACGGAGAGATGTAGCTTCCATCTGGTTGTATCCAGAAAGACCAGGGTGGTAGGGTGGTATAAGGGAAAACTGTCGTTCTCTGTTATGTAGGTTGGTGCCTTCGTGAATGGAAGTTGGTGCTTCCATCCAGTTGCTACTAAAACACTCAGGGAGTTGGTGCTTCCTTCTAGTGGGTTCTAGAGAAACTAGAGAGTTGGTTCTCTCAGCAAGTTGTAGCTTGCAAAACAGAGGTGGTAGCCTCACAATGAGTTGTTTCTCATAAGAATGATAATGTACAAAAAATAAAGATTACTTATCATATCAAGAAGAAGAGGTTTTTCACTTTATGGGTTGCCTCAGGAAATATAAGTCTCTATATATTTCATGTGTGTGATTGATGTTGAATATTCTACTGCCTACCTTCCTTCATTATTGTGATTGTCATTGAATGAACTGTAAAGAGTTTAAAGTAAGTATAATTGTTTAAACACGGTGTCAATTGATTCACCCCCCCTCTCAATTGTACAACATAACCCCCTTAAAATGAATGATCACAAGTAATCCTAAAATATATCATTATAAATGTGATTAATAAAATCAGTGGGATACACAATGCCTAGTATTCAATCCCCCCTGGGGGATCGATGTCTTGTTGTGTGATTGCTCATTTTGGTCCATTTTACTTATGCTCTCAAATATCACTTAAATAATTTAAAATAAACCCTAAAATCAATCACAACACCACATAACATTTGTTTAAATTTCCATTTATGAGATTAATTTAGTTATATTTCAATTTCTTAGACTAGGTTAGTGTAGATTTGATTTTCTAGCTTAGTTTCAATTTCAACATTTTACTTTCAGTTATTTCAATTTGGAAATAAACCATCCCATTGTCTTCCCCTGTTATTTCTTTGACCCCTTTCGAGTATAACTCGATCTAGGGGACCCATCAAAATAAAAATTGGTCAGTGCAGAGTAGTTTAATAGGACAATCCATTAGTTGTTAGTGTTCAGTTGAAAAATGTAGAGAGTTTGTGTGTGAAGTTAGACATGCCTTATCATAACTAATTTATCACCGTGTTGGACCTCCGAAATTATCTTGAACTTGTGTGTGAAGTCAAAGGGATACCCTCCCTATTGGACCTCCAACATAGTTCCACATAAAATCTGAGGGATAGTCTCTAAGGGGAAAAATATAGATTAGATTTGTTTTCTTGTCATCACTTTGCACCCATATCACATAGTGGATTTCACTCACAACATCCATTTCAAAATAAATCACTCTTAATATTAAAATTTTCAAGAACACTCCATAATGTTTACATTTCATCATCATTTGATATCTTGTAACAATCTTTGTTTTTGGCAGAAGTCTACATTTCAACACTTGCTTATATTTTCCTTTCAAGAAATTGAATATACTTTCAAAGTTATGTCATTTATATGCAATTATCTTGTATGATTTATTTTTCTATCATAACCAATTTCCTTTGATGTGTCATATATGTTGCTAGCGTAGAGTTATTTATATCTTGATCTTGTTTTCAACAAAATATTAGAATAACAATTGTGCTTAGTGTAAATAATCCTTATATTATTTTATTAGGGACTACCCCCCTTGTCTTCTCTAGGAGCTTTCCTAGGTGGAGGAGACGAGGATCGGGACACACCCAGTAGATTGAAGATTTCATCCACGTTACCCGAGGTGTGTATAAAGGTGACAACACATTCCATTGAAAAACAATAACCACCGTAGTTCATATATAATAGTGGCACACCAAACAATAATAACGGTCCACTTAATAGTACTATATCCTTAATTTGTTTAACATATATCCAAAAATAAAACAAGTGATTTACTCATACTACCATGCACCAATGCATAATACTGTAAAACAAAATAAAAATACCAAATCAAATTTCATTATCATATTTCCTCTCATGCTTCCAACTACTCACACAAGAAACCCTTCTCACACTCCTTCTATATACATCCCATTTGCAGTGCTCTATAGTGCTCCTTCTTTGGTTCAATAACTTTGCTAGTAGATTCCATACATTTTTGAATTTTGGAAAACAATGCACATTTTTAGGTTTTATCTATAGAGAAACCATGCCTGCATGACCAAGAAGAGACTAGGTAAATTATTTTTTACCTCCTTATTTTCAATTTCATTGAATTAAATTTAAATTTGGGCATACATTTAGCCCTTTTTACATTAAAAAAAAACAAAATCATATGCAAGGTGACTTTACACGTTCTGCTCACCCTGGAATTGATGGTGTGTCTAGTGAATTTACAAGAGGCACCACTAATGGTGCATCTAAAAAATACACAATGCACTTCTCAAAACTATGCACCATGCATCGGAATGACAGGTGCGCATTACTAGTGCCTCTCATCTTATAAGAGGCATTATCTTTGCAATAAACTCACCAATGTATTCTAGATAATAAACCACACTGGTGCACCTTTTATTAACCTCTATATTGATGGAATTGATCCTCTAAAACTCCCTCATATCTCTATCTTGCATCTCCTCCGCCACAGGATACTCAAATTTCTACAAGATATCGTTGTATTTATCCCTATAGCCATAATAATGAGCATCAATTCACATGTAAATCTCTCACTTAGACCTCTTGTTCTTCTCCTCGAGGGGATTAGTGAATAATGATTTGACATCTGGGAGGAATTTCATAGCCTCGAAGTATCTGTAATTGGGTCCCTTACTAGTGGCACTAGGAACATCAACCTCATTTTCTTCCAAATTTTTTCATCTCGACCCCTATATTGGAATAATTAGGACCACCAAGCTCTATGATATGATCTTTCTAGTGACCATTTTATATGATCGTCTTGTCAATTTCATCATTGAGGTCTTGATGATAATGTTCATTGAAGCATGGATTTTGAATCTCCATGACATTTTGTCCAATCTCTCAGATTATCTACTACCTCAGTTTGTCTACCTCTACGAGATTGTGACACTTGGAGGACATGAATAGATGATTCTCCTCAGTATTCTTCTTCTCTTCATTATTGAATGTCACTAACCTATTTATCATACAATATTCCTTCTATTCATTACATGTCATTTATCTCCCAAAACCCAAGAGCATAAGAGTATGATATTCTCTATTTTTTTACAGAACACATATCTTGTAACCCTATGACATCACTATGTACCACACAGTCACCATGAGAAGAAATATATTCATTGATTTTGCATAGAATTCCTTCCTCCAACATCAACACATATTGAATCAAATGAAATACATGCTCCATTGTCCACTTGAGAAAATAGTTGTATCCATTTTCTCATATCTACAACCAAATAACGAATCCATTTCCTAGGACACTCTCACGAGAGATCCTAGGACAAACTCAAGCTCTAATACCACTTGTTAGAAACATGTGAGCCCACATAAGAGATATAACTTGTTGTACAAATTAATTTCAAATAAAATAATGGGAAAGGTAAAACAAGATAATAAAAACCACATTCAACAACACACACATTTACAAGGTAAAACCATGACAATATTCCAAGGAAATGTCCATGAGGAAAGGTATGGGTATTCTTATTGCTAAGGAGTAAATATTACAATGTTCCCATAGTGAGATTAAAAATATTTCCAAATTCCTCTTAGGGATATATAGATATATAATGTCTTCTACATCAATTGTCACTATTACGTGAACTACCACCATTACATTAATCGACATCATTACGTGAATCGTCAATTTTCATTGTTGTCGCAATTCCAACAAGACCATTAACTTTGGGTAGTTTATCATTAATATAATGGGACAATGTGACACATCAAGGGTTATCCTTCAACCCTGTACATTTTGAACAACTATATACTATTGGGGTTTCATAAAAGAGATCCAGTTCATGGTGTAATACCATTGACCTAGGATGGTTGATGAAAGATGGAATGTTACAATTGGTAGAGTAAAGAAGATGTCCATTTTCATCAAACATCTACCTACAATATCTTTCTCCTGATAAGAGCTTGCAACATTTTTAGACTAGTGGAATATATTTCCATCAAAACTTGATCCTAAATCATGATCTTACAAAATTCAATGAACAATTGTTCAAATGCATGTGCATACATAATATAGATTCAATTAGATAAATGAATTATAAATAAAATATAGACTCGCTACAAATGACATGGAATAAATTGAAGAACTTGCAAGGATATGGAATGAGATGGAATTTGAAGAATTGGCCATTTGATGTTATACCATTTTTTGTCCTACATTTGATCCAAAACAATGATCAATATGTGAATAATTTCTTAAAAGGAATTTCGGGAAGCATAGAACAATTTAACTTTAAACATAATTGTGAATGGATTTTAAAATTTAATGGTGCGCTTAATTATTTTTTGACACAACGATGCATCTGTATATAAAAAATTCATTGGTTTGCTAAATTATGAGAGGCATCGAAGATTCACCTCCATTTTTTCCTCTGAAAAGAAAAACCTTTGCAATATTTTAATAACAAAGGTTGTCATTTTTACTTTGTCGATTAAATTGTTTGTCAGTGCATTTTTACTTAAAAAGTGCACCGGTGGGATTTAAACTATATATTTCACTAAAAAAGTAAGTTACAAAAAATCTAGTGTGCATGTTTATCATCAATGCGCCGAAATATACAACAAAAACATGAGCGGGAATTTATTTTTTCTAACAGTATGTGTTTATAAATGAGAAGCCTAATCATTATTTCATTCTTTTGCCAAACTTTAGAGAGGATATTTGTGCAAGAGAGATTTACCAACAAATACTTTGGAGTGGCTATATTTTTTTGAACAACCAAATCTGTAAGGGGTTGTCGTAGGTCACATAGAAGTTTGCAAAGGAGAAACTTCAAGTATGTTATTTAACTCTATTTATCATCTTAATATTTCCCTTATTTGATTAAAAACAAATTCAATGCATTTTCAAAAAAATAAAATGGTTTTATAGTTACCTTCAGTATTGGAAGCCCCAACTTTATTATTGTTTATCTTGGTTTCCCTCTCTATATTTCAAAAAGAGATTTTTTTTAAGCATTAGATTTTTATAGGGTTTGTTTTCTTGTATATGGGTCATTTGGTATCCATTGCAATGGGACCACTCATTTCATTGGATCCCAAACCCTGTCGCTGCCAATTTTCTTTAAAACAATGCTTTCACGGTTAGTGGTGAACACTGTACAGGAACAATGCATCGGTGAATGATGCAGGAGCATCGTAAGCAAGCCAACAAAGAAAGCGTGAGAGCGGAGGACAACTAGAAACGCACCAGCACACATTTTGAGAATGTTTTGAATTTGAAAAGATAAATAATTAATGTAATATCTGGGAGGATATTTTTGTTTTTATAATATGGAGATTGTATTACAGATCTTGAGCGGATTCTCTCATCTGTTTGTTGGAGACAATTAATGTAATCAATGTAGAGTAGTTGTTGTCTTTAATTTGATTATATAGTTAGAGTTGTGGGAGGGAAAACTCTAGAAATATCCCTCGTATGTATTGTATGGTAAGATTATTCTTATTTTAATTTTAAGCTAGAAGATGTAGAGAAAGAGAGCAGAGGAGAATTGAGATTGTAGAAGTGGTATAAGAAGATAGTTGTTGCTATTGAACCCATGTATAGAGACACTAGAATTAATATAAGAATGCTTTGATTCCATTTCATGGTGTATCATGGTCATTGTTTGCATCTATTGAATGGTATGTTTACAATTGGTTCATATTCTTTGTTATGCATTTGTTTCAATGCTCTGTGTATGTATTATCTTGTTTTCATGGTGAATGTATGAAGTCTGTGAGAGAGGAAGTATGAGTTTCAATTGTTTCTCTTCCTGAGAATTCTTGCAAGGAGTGCAATGAAAGTCTGCAAGGAATGCGTTGACGAGTTCTGAGTTTCATCTCAGAAAAGCTCAGGAGAGATACCGTTCTTCTCATATCAACAGAAGTGAAGGTATAGCACAGAGTCGTGCAAGATGTAGATAGGCTGTTTGAAGTCTTAGAATTTTCCAAACAAGGGGAGTGGTTGAATAATTCTGTTGTAAGGAGTGCACAGGAAAGGGAGACATCAAATAATCAGTGATTATTTGTGAATGCCACAAAGGAGTGCGTGCAAAATCCCGTGGGATCCTTGAGTTTGCATCCAGAACCAAGATCGAGAGGGATAGAGTCTTCAAGGATTTGGAAGAAAGTATGAGTTCTGGATTCACCTCGCAGAAGTTAAGTTTAGAAGGAAGGGACGTTGAGTTCTTTGGCTAAAGCCATCAAAAGTCTGGACGGACGGCTGAAATTCTCAAAGGGAGAATCACCGAAGTTTCATGGACCATTGGATCTTGCAGATCAATAGAACGGTTAAGGCTGAGTGTATTTCAACACTCACAAGCTCAGGAGGAGTACTGGCTGCCATATTTAGATCAACAAGAGGCGGTGTTCTAGCACTTTGAATTTCGACGTTTCAGAATTTGAGTTTGTGGAGAAATTCGTGATGAGAAGTCAGGATTCGCAAAATCTCGATTCAAGAAACCCTCAAAGGATATGGACCATCAGATCATAGGAGGATCTGGATCGTCGATCTCTAACAAAAAATTCGTGAGTTCGGACTTCGGGGAAACCAGGGAGTGTTGTATCGTGAACTCACGAGTCGTGAAATCTAGACACGCTCGGAGGTGGACCCCAGGACATGACTCAGGTAATATAGTTAAAACACTAAGGGAGGAGATAGTGAACTATTAGCCCATTTTGGGTTTCGGGGATTGGAGGAGATAAAGTGACTCACATCAGAAATCATGAAGTCGTGAAATCCAAATTGCCTTTTCAGGAAAAGTTTGTGGTCATATCAGTTGGTCACGTGGGTGAGATTTTGCGTTTAGTGCTTGTTTGCACAGAAGTAACTCCTAAGAAGGACCTGTGGGAACACTTGTGTGTTGAATATTCCTACAGGGATTCAAAGATTCAATTACACTCAAAGGGGATATTAAGAATGATCCTTAGACTGAGAGGTCAAGAAGAACCTGCTGAGGTAGGGTAGCTATGTCATAGTGGCATCAAAGCTCATATTTTGAATTTTTGTAGCGGAGAACTAGGTTTAAAACAAATTTCTCCCAGAAGACATCAAGATAGACCAATGCCCGATCCAGCTATGGAAAGGGAAATGAGAGAACTTCGTGCTTGACTAGATTATATGGAGACAACACAAAAATAGACAGTTGATGCTAGAGATGTCAGTGAATCCGAGAATGAGAATGAAGCAAGACTCAACAAAGAAGAAGGTGTAGCTGAAGACATTGCAAATGAACGTTTATTCAGGGTCATTGCAAGAATATGTGCCATAGCAAAGATGGATATTCTGATGTATGAAGGCAACTTAGACATTGAGGAGATGCTAGATTGCTTTAGAGCTCTAGATAAGTACTTTGACTATGAGGATATAGAAGAGGATAAAAAATTAAAACATGTTGTCACTAGAATTAAAGGGCATGCAACAATGTGGTGGCATGAACTGTAGGCTAACAAGCATTGCAAAGGCAAGCAAGGAATCAAAATCTAGGATAGGATGGTCACAAATATGAAATCCAAGTTCATACCTATAGATTACCAAATCAATCTATTTAGAAGAATGAAAAATTTGAGACGGAAAGGGATGATAGTGAAGGAATACACTGAAGATTTCTACAGAATAAACATTAAAGCTAGTCATCATGAGAGTGATGATGAAAAGGTCACCATACACATGAATGGCATGAGATGAGATGAGAATGGTAACCATCAGGAATGTGGAAGATGCTTATCAAATAGATTTAAAGGCTAAAGAAAAATGGGCCCGAAAGAAAGGTCAAAGGGGCAGAGGTAGAAGTCAGAGCAGAGGAAAAGCAATTGCCCAATACAGAGTACAGATACCCAAGGATGAAGAAAAGAAACCTCATACTCACCCTGAAAGAGGAGGAAGTTCACAGGGAAGACAGTGTGCCGATAAGAACACTTTTCCTCTAGGAAGAGGAAGAGGAAGAGGCAGAGGAGGTGAAATAAAGTGTTTTGTCTATGGAAAGATCAGACACAAATATTTTGAATGTCTCGATAGAAAAAGAGATGGAGAAGGCGAAGCTCACATTTCAGAAGCACAAAGGCAAAATGTTGAGGCAGAAGATGTAGAAGGCGGAATATACTTAATGATGAGGAAAATTCTCTTGAAACCAGAGAAAGAGATAGAGAATCCAGTCCAGAGGAATAGTTTGTTTAGAACTTCTTGCAAGACCAAGGACAGGGTATGTAAGGTAATAGTGGATAGTGGGAGCACAGATAATCTAGTATCCATAGAAATGGTGGAGAAGTTGGAATTGGAGATAGTTGTACATCCAAGCCCATACAAAGTATCATGGTTGCAAAGGGGACATCAGGTAACAGTCACTAAACAATTTTTAGTTGAATTTAAGATAGGGGGATATAGAGATGAGATATTATGTGATGTCATTCCCATGGATGTCTGTCATCTTTTGTTGGGGAGACCATGGAAATATGACATAAATGTTGTTCATGATGGAAGAAAGAACACATACACCTTGGAGAAGAATGGTAGGATGTGTATATTGTTGTCAATTGAAGACAACAAGGTGAAAGCAGAAGCGAGCAATACTATACTTCTCATGAGTGGGAAGGAACGTCTGGATGAAGTCAAGAAAGAATAAGACATGCAGTTTGTTGTGGTGAGAAAGCCTAGAGTCATCTTGACAAGTACCAAGATAGGTGATCTACCGGAGGAAATTCAAGAACTGCTAGAGAAATTCCCTGATATCGTGGTGGACAATTTACCTTGTTCATTTTTTCCCATTAGAAGTATAATCCATCACATTGAACTTATACCAGGAGTGAGTTTACTGAACAAAGCAGTGTATAGATTGACACCGCAAGAGAATTAAGAAGTTAAGAAACAAGTCCAAGATTTGATGGACAAAGGGTTGGTTAGAGAAAGCTTGAGTCCATGCAATGTGTCGATAGTGTTAAGTCTAAAGAAGGATGGTGGATGGAGAATGGGTATAGACTCAAGGGCTATAAACAAAATCACCATCAGCTATAGATTTCCTTTACCCAAGATGGATGACTTGATGGATTGCTTGAGTGGAGCAAATTTTTTTTCAAAAATTGATTTGAAAAGAGGATATCATAAGATTAGAATGAGGGAAGGTGATGAATGGAAGACAACATTCAAAATGAATGAAGGACTGTACAAATGGCTTGTCATGCCGTTTGGCTTCACAAATGCGCCAAGTACTTTTATGAGATTGATGAACGAAGTCTTGAAATATTTCATTGGGAAATTTGTGATTTTGTATCTTGATGATATATTGATCTTCAATAAGACCGAAGAAAAACATTCGAGACATTTAGCTTTAGTAATGAGGAGGTTGCAACAAGAGAAATTGCTGATAAATCTGAAGAAGTTTTCTTTCATGAAGAAAGAGATCATTTATTTGGGTTTTGTGATCTCTTCGAATGAGTTAAAGATGGGTCCTGAAAAGGTAAAAGCAATCATAGATTGGCCATTGCCAAGGAATGTCTTTGAAGTCATAATCTTCCATAGATTAGACAGTTTTTACAAGAAGTTCATAAAAAATTTTAGTGGAATTTATGCACCAATGATGGACACAATCAAGAAAAGACATAAATCTTTTCATTGGATAGAGGAAGTAGAGAAAAGTTTCAAGTTGTTGAAGGAGAAGATAATTGAACAACCAGTTCTGGTTTTTCCAGACTTCAATAAAACATTTCAAGTCAGATGTGATGGAAGTGGATTTGCGATTGGAGCAGTCTTAAGTCAAGACAACAGGCTGATTGAATACTTCAGTGAGAAGCTGAATGAGAGCAAGATGAAATATTCAACGTATCATAAAGATTTTTATGCAATCATACAAGCACTGAGGAAATGGAGAAATTACTTGGTTCCGAAGGAGTTTGTCTTGTATAGAGATAACCATGCTTTACAATTCATAAATTGACAGGAGAAATTGAACTAGAAACATGAAAAATGGGTTGAATTTATGCAGAACATTACTTTTGTTATAAATAATATTTCTGGAACTGCTAACAAGGTTGTTGATGCGTTGAGCAGGAAATGTTTGATTTTGCAGGAGTTCCATGTGAAGACCTTAGGTTTTGATAACCTCAAGGATATGTACAAAGATGATTCATATTTTAAGGACACATATGAAGCATGTGAGAATCCTATTCTAAGAGATAGAAGCCAATGGATTGAATATTTAATTCAGGATGGATTATTATTCAAAGGAAATCAGTTGTGTATTCCAAAGAGTTCTATGAGAGAGAATCTCCTGAAGGAAAAACATATTGGGGGATTGGCTGGACATTTTGACCATGATAAAACATTTGGGCAACTGAAAAACTTATATTATTGGCCAGGGATGAGGAAGGACGTCAAGAAGTTTGTGAACAAATGTAGAATTTTCCAGCATGCAAAGGGGAAAAGAAAGAATACATGATTGTATCTACCATTGTTGATACCAGAGAGGTTGTGGGATGCGGTAAGCATGGATTTTGTGTTAGGAATGTCGAGGACATGGAGGGGTTGTGATTCCATATTCATGGTAGTCGACAGATTTTCCAAAATGGCACATTTCATTCCATGTCAGAAAACCAGTGATGCAACTCACATTGCAAATCTATTTTTCAAAGAAGTTGTTAGACTTCATGGTTTACCCAAGAGTATTTTTTCAGATCAAGATACCAATTTTTTTGGTCATTTATGGAGGACACTATGGAAGAATCTAAGGACAAAATTATCTTTTAGCTCAGCTTATCACCCTTAGACGGATGGATAGACTGAGGTAGTAAATCATAGCTTGGGAGATTTGTTAAGGAGTTTAGTAGTTGAGCATCACAGTCAGTGGGACCAGATTCTGCCATGAGCGAAGTTTGCATATAATGAATCACCTAATAGGAGAACAAGACAAAACCCATTTCAGATAATGTATGGAATGCATCCAAGAGGAGTATCTGAGTTGAGAGACTTAGGGTAGAGTGAATTCAAGAGTGTTGGAGCAGAAGATTTTGCAGCATAGATGCAGAAGCTCTATAGTAAGATTAAAGAGTGGTTGAAAAATTCCAACCAGGAATATAAGAACAAAGAAAATAAGAACGGGAGAGAGCTTCAGTTTGAAGTGGGAATTTAGTTTTAGCACACTTGCAAAAGGAAAGGTTCCCAAGGGGAACATATAATAAAATAAAGATGAATAAGATAGGGTCGTGTAAGATTTTGAGGAAATTCGAGGCAAATGCTAATGAGATAGAATTGCCAGATGGTGTGGGCATATCACCAATATTCAACATAGCAGATCTATATCCTTATAGAGAAGATGAAGCGGGAGAAGCAAAAATCTAGAAGGAAGTTGAATGGGTTAAACAGATGCATGTAGCTGAAAATCCATAGATGGAAAAGATTATTGATCAAAGAGTTAGAAAGAAGACCTGGAGGAAGACATATCTTGAGTATCTGATCAAATGGAAAAGACACTTGATTGAGGATGCAAGTTGGGTAAGTGAAGCCAGTATCCAAAACCATCGATAGACGGTGCAGGAGTTCATGAATTTTCCATCCAAGGGAGTATGATGCAAGAGCATCGTAAGCAAGACAACAAAGTAATCATGAGAGAAGAGAACAACTGGAAACGCACCAACACACATTTTGAGAATGTTTTGAATTTGAAAAGATAAAGAATTAATGTAATATCTAGGAGGATATTTTTTTTTTATAATATGGAGATTATATTTCAGATCTTGAGCAGATGCTCTCATCTGTTTGTTGGAGGAAATTAATGTAATCAATGTAGAGTAGTTGTTGTCTTTAATTCGATTAGAGAGTTAGAGATGTAGGAGGGAAAACTCTAGAAATCTCCCTCGTATGTATTGTATGGTAAGATTATTCTTATTGTAATTGTAATCTAGAATCTATAGATAAAGAGAGAAGATGAGAACTGAGATTGTAGAAGTGGTATAAGCAGATATTTGTTTCTATTGAACCCACATACAGAGACATTGGAATTAATATAAGAATTCTTTGATTCCATTTCATGGTGTATCATGGTCACTGTTTTCATCTATTGAATGGTATGTCTACAATTGGTTCATATTATCTTTTATGCATTTGTTTCAATGCTATGTGTATGTATGCTCTTGTTTTCATGGTGAATGTATGAAGTCTATGAGAGAGGAAGTATGAGTTTCAACTGTTTCTCTTCCTGATAATTCCTGCAAGGAGTGCAGTGAAATTCTGCAAGGAGTGCGTTGACGAGTTCTGAGTTTCATCTTGGAAAAGATCAGGAGAGATATCGTTGTTCTCATATAAACAAAAGTGTAGGTATAGAACAGAGTCGTGCAAGGTGTGCATAGGCTGGTTGAAGTCTTATAATTTTTCAACCAAGGGGAGTGGTTGAAGAATTGTATCACGAGGAGTGCACAGGAAAGGGAGACATAAAATAATCAGTGATTATTTGTGAATGCCACAAAGGAGTGCATGCATAATCCCTTGGGTTCCTTGAGTTTGAAACTAGAACCAAGCTCAGAAGGGATAGAGTCTTCAAAGAGTTCGAAGAAAGGACGAGGTCTGGAGTCACCTAAAAGAAGTTAAGTTCATAAGGAAGGCACGTTGAGTTCTTTTTCCAGAGCCATCAAAAGTCTAGATGGATGGTTGAAATTCTCAAAGGGAGAATCATTGAAGTTTTGTGGACCATTGGATATTGTATATCAACGGAAGGGTTAAGGATGAGTTTCTTTCAACACTCACAATATTAGGAGGAGTAGTGGTTGCCGGATATGATTCAACATGATTCGTTGATCTAGCACTTTGAATTTCAGCATTTCAGAATTCAGCGTTGTGGAGAAATTCATGACGAGAAGTGAGCAGTCGTGAAATCCTAATTTGTGAAACCTTGAAAGGATCTGGACCGTCATATCATAGGAGGATCTGGAGCGTCGATCCGCAACAAAGAAGTCATGAGTTTGGACTTTGGGGAAACCGAGGAGTGTTGTATCATGAACTCATGAGTCATGAAATTTTGATGCGCTCGGAGGTGGACTCCAGGATGTGACTTGAGGTCATATAGTTAAAAAGTTAAGGGAGGAGCTAGTGAACCGTTAGCTCATTTTGGGTTTCGGTGATTGGAGGAGTCAGAGGGACTCACATCAGAAATCGCGAAGTCGCGAAACCCAAATTACCTTTTTAGGCAAAGGCTTTGGTCATATCAGTTTTTCACATGGGTAGGAGTTTTCATTTAGTGCTTGTTCGCACAGATGTAACTCCTAAGAAGGACCCGTGGAAACACTTGTGTGTTGAAGATTCCTACGGGGATTCAAAGAGTCAATCCAAATCAAAGGGGATATTAAGAATGATCCTTAGACTGGGAGGTCAAGCAGAACCTATTGAGGTAGGGTAGTTGCGTCAGTGAACATGTTCCTATCAACAACATTGCTAAGTTTAAAATTAAAGTAACATTGTTTTTAATACCAAAAGTGTTATGTTTTAAATTTGTTCATGGGTTCAACTATGTGCAATAAATAGTAATGAGGCATCGATGCTTTTATTAATTTATAGAGCACCACATGAATATAACTATATGTAAACAAAACATTTTTTATTTTGTAATAATATGATAATGATATACCAGTGTGTATAGATATGTTTAGTGAAACAGTGTATACTATTTTATTATACACACCAAAACCTTATTTTGTAATTTAAATATTTAAAAATTTCGATATCTGATGATTCCTGACTTTCTTTTTGTAGAAGATGGCTGATAAAAGTTCAAGGAAAACAACTTGTTGCATTGAATGCAATGGTAGCGTATCCCAACAAGAGAAAAATGAAAATTATTTAAGATTTATTATAAATTTAATAAATTTGAATTATCTATAGGTTAAAATTAATGATGTGTATTGGTTATGGCATGTCATGTAGAGAAACAACTTGAATAAACTTGATTATATTGTTTACAATCTTAGTGAAAAGGGCATAAAATATTTATGGAATTATTTTCAAGAGAGGAGTCAAGTGGATCAAAATGTAATCAACATGAAGTTCTTCTTTGACATTTTGCTAAAAATGAAATTTTTGACATTAATTGCTAACAAGTTTTAAACACTTGATTTCACATTTTTTAAATGTTGTGCAGGGACTGATAGAGAGGGAATGGAAATTTGTCCTAAGAAGATAAAAATTATGAAGGATTTAAATTATGATGACTTGGTCCTCAGTTCATTTGGAGTGGAGTTGAAAGTTAATGAGAGGGGGAAATGTTTTTACAAAAATATGAGGGATATAAAGGGAAGAAAATATAGACTTACTTTTCAATTACAATACAAAAATCAACCCAATGGATCCAAGAAGTAGGTTATATATAAATGACAGGAAGCATCTACAAAGAAATGGTCAATGAGACCCATGAGACTTGCAATCACAAAATATTACAATAACAAAAAATAATAATTTAAAAAGCATTATTACTAAACATGTTTTTCTATAATATGTTCCAAAAATTACCTAATATTTTTTCTATATTTACTTTCATTTCGATTAAAAAAAAGGATTCTTATTTTCATTTTTCAAGAAGATTATGCAAATTCCTAGGGACAAATGAGGGGAAAACCAATACATGCTAGTAGGGATGTTCAAAAAAGTGTACAAGGAGATGGTAAAATAAATGAACATAATTGCATTGCAAGATGAACCATCCCAACAACAACGTTCATTAGAAGTATGTAATCATTGATTTATTCTTTTATGTACATTGAACTTAACTATCACATGAAATATTAATTTCCAATTGTTTTGTTGCAAAAAAGAAAAAAATGGAACCCATTTAGCATATAAGATACAACGACGAGGAAGAAAAGGATTTATTGCAAAGTTTGTGAGTACTTACTTTTTCGAACTTACTTACTATTTAATATTTGTTACGATATTTATATTTAAATAATTAATTTAAGTACATTCATCCATGGATGTCCTCTAACAGGTGCTAACATACAAAGAAGACCCAACCAAAGAATTGATTAAATTTGGTTAAGTATGGGTTGAGAGTAGATATTTAACTGGACAACCTGTAACTATCTATGTTGTTTAACTTTCCTAATTTTATAATTAACGGAAGAACAAGAAACATTTATATTAATTATACTGACTATTCTTTGTCATGGCATATTAAACTTGCATAAAACAAAGTATGGAGTGCAACCAACACAAGATATTTTGAGATACGATAAGCAACATGGCTTCAAAAGAATGTGTTTTTTTGTGAAATAATTGTTTCTATGGTATGAATTTTTATTTACGCAATCAAATATATTATACTATATGAATGTAGATATACTTATTACACTTTATTTTTATTTTTGTAGATGGAACATGAAGAGGAAGAAAATAAAAAAAAATATGATCAAGAAAACATTAGGTTAAGGAACCAAAGTAGAATATCTCCTACAAGTGATGAAGAAATGAGCCATGCACAAAAATAAAGCAATGACAATAGTTCAAGTGATGAATGAAAATCAATGTAATTGAATGTTATTGCAAGTTGTATGTTTTGGAATATTTGTCTATGAAAATCAAAGATTTTTTTTAATGCAGTCAACATACTGTCCCGATTGCATGAGGACATGTTATCTATAAGTGTAACAATTATATATTAGTTTTATTTTGGTTATTGTGTACCTTTACATTGTCCCATTTTGTATGATGAGGGGTATCTTATTCATATATAATAAAATGAATTTTTAATTTTATTTCATTGTCAAATGTTTTGAAATGTTGTGTTGTCGATTAACTAATTCATGGATGATTTACATTGTTACAAATAACATATGTGTAATACGTTGGATATTGCATTAATACAATCACTATATCAAATATATATATATATATATATATATATATAT
>JASDQU010374309.1:0-52531 GCA_032191745.1 Picea mariana | reverse complement strand
ATGTATGTATGTATGTATGTATGTATGTATGTATATCAGAGGAGAAATATGTTTCCTCTATGGCGTTTCCCGACCTTTTGGGTGGTTGGGGATGTTAAAAAATGGTATCAGAGCATTATTTGGAGTAGCATGGATCGACCTGGGTGGTCGAGGGTGTTACAAAATGGTATTAGAGAATTATTTGGAGTATCATGGCCCAACCTGGGTGGTTGGGGGTGTTAAAAAATGGTATCAAAGCCATGGTTTCAACACTGAGCCTGGATGGGCCAAGAAAGTGGAAGTTGAAGAAAAGGTTTTGGAAAGGAATTTTTGTTGAAATGGGTAAAATTGAAGTTTAGAGCCTAGTTTTCGACACTAAGCCTGAATTAGGCCATATAAGTGGTTATGGAATCAAAAGATTAAAGTAAATTGTTGTCGAGAGGGACAAAATTTGAATTTCAGAGCATCCCAAAGTGCCAAGAGAACACCTTGGTCATGTTTGGAAGCTCAGGAGATATAGAGGTCCAAGAAAGATAACAGAGAAAAGAGACTATAGTAACCATGGGTTTGGAACCTCAAGGCTTGAATTTGGGTTGTGGGATCTATTCGGGAGAAGGAGGATCCTTCAAAACCATCAAATTTGGAGAAAGGTGCATGAGGATTAACCCCTAAGTACTTCGGACTTCACGACTTCGACAAAGTTTATGTGTGATAGAGAAGAAAGGGTCGAATCCTGAAGCTCCGAAGTCTCAGAGTGGATCTACACTGTAGATCTAGGGAGGAGTGCTTTACTATTGGTTTTGGCCAAAGATAGATCAGAGCAATAGAACAATCCAAGGGAAAGTGGTAAGGTGCAATGGTGAGGAGATTAGATCTCAACCATCAAATCTACATGCGGGAGTTATGAACTGTAGAACTCACATCCGTTTGAAAATCGATGTTCAGGAGAAACAAAGTGTGCTAAGGCACAAAAACCTGAAGCCCAAAGTACCGAAGTGACGTGGCATGAAGACGTCACCCAGGGTGATGTGGACTTCCTTAGTCCTGCCATGTGTCAGTAAGAATGGAACTTTGACGAACTTGTTGCACCAGAAGAAATCTAACATGTGGGGCCATGTGTCACCACCTTTTATGATGACAGTTGTATGATGTGGACCCTAGAAGATAAATTAGTGCATAAGTTCGACATTCAAAATTTAACGAGATTGTGGAAGTAAAAAATTTTGAAGCCCAAAGTGTCGAAGTTTTGAAGAACCAATGTGACGTGACATGATGATTTCACCTAGGGTTATGTGGACCTAACCTATCCTACCACATGTCACCTACTTGTGCCTCTAAAAGAACTTTAGAACCTATGGTGACCTAACACATGTTTCTCTTCAGTGGGACCACGTGTTACCACCATAATGGATTGACAACAGAGCTAAGGAAACCATTGAGTTTAGAAACTTGGCATATAGAGGCAAGGTTAGAAGAAGTTGTGAAAAATGTCAAAGTTTGAAGCATTGGAGATACAAGGAGACACTAGTTCAGTACTTCACCGGTTCAATGTCTAGGGAAATCATAGAGTGATGAGGTAGAAATCTCAGAAGTCCGAGTTTCCAAATTTAATAATCACGGAAATGACGTGTCTGTTTCTATAATTTCTCCACATAGAACTCTTTTTGAGCATGACTAGTGGGTCCCTTGATGGTCAAAGGGGACACGTGACACCAGATCCTACATTTTGGAGGTTAGCCACTTCAGAAGAAAGTGGGGTCGTGTGGGTTGAGAACTCCCGAAGGCTAAAGAGATAGAGTTCCTCATGACCGTTGAATAGTCATGGATGTGTGTTGGAATATTTGACACTCTAGAAAGTTGTCACTTTGGAGGTTTGTGGAATTGAAGGGCTTGGAAACCTGAAGCACAGACTCCTGAAGAAAATTGTGGTAGTTGATTTTTGTAGAGAGCGGGGAGCGTTGATCCCTCTAGCATCGGTGGTGAGCTTTGTGAGTTCGAGGTTCGAGAGATTAGCATTGTGGTGAGTTGAAAAAACCTGAAGCTTGAAACTACAAAGCACAGAGTAAGCGCCCAACTATTATCACTTGGTCATAGCCATAGTCACATGCGGATCAAAGGTTGAAAGGAAGGGGATAGCGCCTGAAAATTTTGTTTAAAGAACAGAAAAGGGACAAATTATTCAAGTAGCCATAACTTCCTTCTCAGGGTTCAGAATTGATCATGGAAGTAGCCATAGGAAAGGTATTCAACAGTAGAAGATAACTTCTCACCCAAAAATTGGATATGAATAGTCAATTTCTCAGGAAAACAACAGAAAATAATTTTTTTTATATTAATGAATCAGAATGGTTCATGTTTCCATGAGATTATTAAGAATAGTTACCCTGACACAATTATGTTGGTTTCGCATTGTTTCTGTAGAATTAACGATTGTCAGATCAGAGTCAACACAGAGTACATAAGTGATGGATGATACTCTGGTAGTATTCAGTCAAGAAGATGAAAACAAATGGTTGGATGTCTAGTTGGATAGGGAAGGAACCAATGCCAATGGACATGGAGGAGAAAGGGAGGAAGACATAAATCTAGCTGAGACCCTCAAAAAATTGTAGACATATGTCTAGAGCCACAAGGATGATAATGAGAGGCTTATGAAGGCCAATTAACAAAAGGAAAACTTCAACAAGAATTTAATTTAGATCCTGGAAAGAATTGAAAAGAAGTTGGATAAGGAGAGTGGCTCCAACAAATCAGAAAGTCACAGGACCCCTGAGAAAAAAGGAAGATCAAGAAGTGGTAGAAAACATTACCATCACTCCCAAAAGCATTCCCATAGGAGAACACATAGTAGCTCAAGTCATCCCCTGTCAGGAAACATAGGAGGTCTTGGGTGAATGACTTGAAAGGAGAAATGAATAAGATCAAACCTCCTACTTTTGATGGAGAACATAAGAAGGATGAAGATGTTGAGACATGGCTGCTAGCCATAAGGAAGTACTTCCAATTGCATAACTATTCTTCTCATGCAGAGGGAAGAATTTTCATCTACCATCTTAAAGAAAAGGAATCCATGTGGTGGGATCATCTAGTGAAAGTACAACACCTCAGAGAGAAAAACATGATTTGGAAGGAATTCAAAAGGCATTTTGAGAATAAATATCTAACCAAGAGGTATTATGATAGAAAGATGAAAGAGTTATTTGAAATTAAACTGGGAAGCATGGCTATTAATGAATATGAAATTATATTCTTTGAGCTATTGAAGTATGTCTCCTTCATCAAGGATGAAACAATGAAGATTTAGAGGTACCCGAGTGGACTGCTATCTTACATCAGTGATAAAATCCATTATGATTATCCCAAGACTCTAGAATAAACTATAAGGAGATCAAAATTCTTATATTATTAGAAAAAAGGAAAGCATACTTTCTAGAAGGATTGGGAGGACAAGAAGAAATTCAATATGGAACAAAGGCATAAGGGAAACAAGCCTCCATTTTTCAGAAATAGTCCTCAAGGACAAGCATCGTTTAGAGAGCATAGAATGGTTGAGGTAGGTGGGAAAAGATCAAGGAAGGAACCCATTCAATGTTGGGGATGTAAAGGAGACCACACGTATAGATATTTTCCTCACAAAAATGACAAGGTGAGAGATTTTCACGATGTCCAGAAAGCATAAACAGTGGAGGACATGAGCATAAGTGGACCAAGGATCTATGCATCCCTAGACAACAAACAAGGTGAGTTTCAATCACACATGATTAAAGTTGAAGGTATGATCAATAACTATTCCTTTACTATTTTAATTAACTCAGGGGATAGTCATAGGTATATAGATCCTAAGGTAGTGGAAAGATTGTTTTTTCCAAGAAGCAAGCATGGGAAATATTGGTTGGTACAACTAGCTACAGGATCCAAGAGAAAGGTTGTTGAATTGGTTAAATCATGTCCAGTGTGAATGAATGGACTGAGTACCAAGGCATATTTGAACATAATTCCTTTGGTATCATATGATTTCCTAATTTTTATTGATTGGTTGGACCAAAACCATGCCATATTAGACTTCCATAACAAGGCATTCACTTGCTTGTATGAGGAAGGAAATTGGAGAAAAATCCAAGGAATTCCTAGGGCAGTTGCTATTCGGGAAATCTCAACAATGCAGCTAAAGAAGTGTCATACGAAGGGATGTCAAATATTTTCATCCAATATGGAGGAAGGATATAAGGATAAGGTTCCAAATATGGAGGATCATGCATTCCTAGAATATTTTGAAGGGGTGTTCAAGGAGATAACAGAACTACCCCCAAAGAGAGTGATATTGATTTCTCTATATATTTAATGCTGGGAGAAGCTCCAGTATCAAATAATCCTTACATAATGAGTACACCAAAGATGAATTAATTGCAAATGAATCTTGAAGAAATTTTAAAGAAGGGGCATATACACCCAAGTGTGTCACCTTGGGGTGCCCCGATCTTGTTTGTGAAGAAGAAAGATGGGACATTGAGATTGTGCATCAATTTCAGATAGTTGAACAAAGTGAATATAAAGAACAAGTATCATTTTCCAAGGATCGATGATCTCTTTGATTAGTTGAAGGACACCAATATATTCTCAAAGATCAATCTCAGGTCATGATTTCATCAAGTAAGGATCAGATATGAAGACGTTAGCAATACCGCCTTTAGGACAAGGTACAGTCATTACGAGTTCAAAGTGGTGCCATTTGGGTTATCAAATGCACCAGTTGTTTTTATGTGATTACTGAATGGTGTTTTATGGGAATATTTAGACAAGATTGTCATTGTCTTTTTGGATGACATCCTTGTATATTCCAAGTCTTAAGAAGAGCATGATCATAATTTGAGGATGGTGTTGCAAGCACTAAGAGAGTATCAACTGTATGCCAAATTGAGAAAGTGCTCATTTTATCAAAACAAAATTCACTATTTGGGGAATATCATATTTGAAGAAGGGATAGAAATGGACCCTAAAACGATTGAGTTCATTAAAAGGTGGAAAACACCCAAGAATGTGGTACAAGTCATATCCTTCATGGTTCTAGCTGGCTAATACAGAAGGTACATTGCAGGGTTTTAGAGAATAGCTCCCCCAATCAATTCCTTGCAAAGAAAAGGGGTAAAGTTTCAATGGTCAAAAGAATGTGAAAAGAGCTTCTAGCAATTGAAGCAGTTGTTAACCAGTTATCCAATTCTGAAGATTTCAGATCTAGATGAATATTTCATGGTTTTTATAGATGCATGCAAAGAAGGACTTGGTGGAGTCCTTAGTCAAAACGGATTTGTGATATGTTTTGAGTCCAGAAAATTGAAAGAGAATGAGGGGATCTATGCCACTCATTATTTGGAGTTGGCATCCATAGTGCACGCTTTGAATAAGTGAAGGCACTATTTGAAGTATTTGTTTGATCATCCTACTTTTAATGCTAGGCATAGTAGATGGTTGGAATTCCTTTGTGAGTATGACTTTGATATTAAGCACATCAGAGGAAAGGAGAACAAAGTGGTTGATGCACTCAGCAGGAGAGTGCATGAAATGCATGCTATAGCCATTAGCATGTATCAGACGGATCTTAAAGAAAAAAAAATTGAGGTTGCAAAAGTTGATTTGCAATACATGGAATCAATAACTAAATTGCAACAAGGTAAAATGCAGCAAAAAGATGAAAATTATGAATTGGGAATTGATGGAATTCTCTTGTACAAAAAAAGAGTTTATGTACCTAATTCTCCTGAATTGAGGAGTGATATTTTAAAATAAATGCATAATGTGCCTTATGCAGGACACCCAGGATATCAGAAAACAATTTCACCAGTCAAGAGCCAATATTATTGGCCATGCATGAAGAGGTAGATTGATGAATACATAGCTAAATGCTTGGAGTTTCAAAGGGTCAAGGCCGAGCATAGAGACCCAACTAGGTTGTTGCATCCATTACCCATTCCTCAGTGGGAGTGGGAAGTGGTGACAATGGATTTGATCACAGGATTTCCCAGAACAAGAAAGAAACATGATGCAATCATGGTGGTGGTGGAAAAGCTTACTAAAGCTACCCATTTCATTCCTATGAAGGTTACTCACAAGGAAACCAATGTTGCTAACATTTATATGAGGGAATTATCCCACTTGCATGGCATACCCAAGACATTTGTGTCTGACAGATATCCAAATTTTACCTCAAAGTTTTGGAGAGGATTATTCAAAGGGTTCGGAACAAATATGAACTTCAGCACAGCCTATCATCCTGAGTCTAATGGGAAAACAAAAAGGGTGAACCAAGTGATATAGGATATGCTAAGGATGTATGAGATGGACAAAGCATCTAAATGGGAAGATTATATACACTTGGTATAATTTTCCTACAATAATGGGTATCACACATCCCTGAAGATGAGCCCATTTGAGGCACTTTATGGAAGAAGGTGCAACACCCTAATAAGCTGGGACAACCCAAATGATAGAGAAATAATTGGGCTAGAGTTGCTCAAGGAAATGGAAGAAAAATGTTGAAGATTAAACAGAATTTGAAGGCTACCCAAGATAGGTAGAAAATCTATGCTGACAAGAACAAAACTCACAGGGAATTTAAAGTGGGTGATCATGTTTTCTTGAAGGTGAAAGACAACATAAGTTACCTAAAGTTGGGAAACTGTTCCAAGTTGGAAGCCATATATTGTGGGTCATTTGAAATCCTAGAGAGGATTGGTCCAGTATATTATATGCTTGCATTCCCTGCATCTATGTCTATACATAATGTATTTCATGTGTCATTTATTAAGAAATATATACCTGATGTTAATCATTTTATTGATTGGAATGTGATTCAGGTGGAGCAAGAAAGCACTTTTCAAGTGCATCTAGTACGCATTCTAGACCGGAAAATCAAATAGCTCCGGAATCGATCCATAGGTCTTGTAAAGGTCCAACAAACCTAGTAGGGTCCTAAGGGAGAAACATGGGAGCATGAAGATGTTGTGTGGGAAGAATACCTGCATCTTTTTGAAGATTTTGAAAATCTTCTTGATATTATGTAAATGAGTTGCACTAAGGACATTGCAAAAATTAGGGGAGGGTATTGTAATACCCCAAGGTCGAGCCCTTGTGAAATGTAGTGATGTTTGCAGGATGGTGATCCAAGTAATTATAAGTTGGTAGGCTTATTTGTTTATCAGGCCGGAGAGCCTAGATGTTAAGGCCAATGGGCCTGATTTTGTATATGTAATTATCTAGATTATTAATAAAATACATCATTGTGTGTAGATTGACCACGAAGAAAGAGTTATGGGGGAATAAGATCCAATGGGTAGGGAAAGGAATGGGGATGAGAGGCTAGGAAAGAGAGACTAAGATTGAGGGCTTAACCCAAGGGAATATCATAATGTATTCCTGAAAAATACTAAAGCTGGGAAATAAACCCAGTTATCCTAAGTTCCTTTGGGGAGAGGAACAAACTCCAAGTGGAGACGAGCATTCTCCTGGGAAGCCAAGTGTCACCCAGGATGCATGCAGATTTATGTGGGAAGCTCCACCATTGTTGGGGGGTTCACAAACCATTATGTCCACCTTCCTGAGGAGTTCTCTCTCACCATTTCATCTCTCTCATGATTCTACAAGATGACCATTATCACCATTTTCTTTGTTCTCTCTCAGCATTCTGACCAGTCTGGCCATTTAGTTTCCCATGTTTTCATCCTTAGCATGCTATCCATTTCTTGTGTAGTCCATGCATGCACTGAAAAAGCTAGAATCTAGAGCCTTTTTAGACATTGTGAACCTCTGTAATTTGTTGATTCGTCCCATTTTCCTTACCTGATTTTGGCTATTTTGGATTGAATAGGTGGGTTGTCAAGCTCGTGGTTGAAGAGGTGAGTTGTCAGGCCCATGGTTGAAGAAGCAGGTTTTCATGCTTGTGAGCAAGTCTCTCCATGTGAGAGAGTTTGTTGGGGAAGTGATTTCTCCTGAAGGAAGTCCAACACCAACTATGAAGCTCTGAGAATTCTTGATCTGACATGTTATTGAAGCCTTGGAAGGGAAGTGGAGAAGTTGATGGACTGTGTAATAGTGAAGGTACATATTCCCAGGGTGGGACAGGCATGTGGGGAATGAGATTCCTTGAGCATTGGGCATAAGTAGGTTCCTTGGAGAGAATCCTTCCAGTTTCANGGAAGCTTTTATTAGGTCTTCTTACATCCGCCTTATTCTATTTTATTGAAAGGTCTTATTAATATTGACCTTTATTACATCCTAATACATTGATCTACCTATGTGCGGGTTAGGACCTTAACAAAAATCCACTGGGTAGGGAAAGGAATGGGGATGAGAGGCTAGGAAAGAGAGACTAAGATTGAGGGCTTAACCCAAGGGAATATCATAATGTATTCCTAAAAAATACTAAAGTTGGGATATAAACCCAGTTATCTTAAGTTCCTTTGGGGAGAGGAACAAAATCCAAGTGGAGACAAACATGCTCCTAAGAAGCCAAGTGTCACCCAGGATGCATGCAGATTTATCTGGGAAGTTCCACCATTGTTGGGGGCTTCACAAACCATTATGTCCACCTTCCTAAGGAGTTCTCTCTCACCATTGCATCTCTCTCATGATTCTGCAAGTTGACCATTATCACCATTTTCCTTGCTCTCTCTCAGCATTCTGACTAGTCTGGCCATTTAGTTTCCCATGTTTTCATCCTTAGCATGTTGTCCATTCCTTGTGTGGTCCATGCATGCACTAAAAAAGCTAGAATCTAGAGCCTTTTTCGTCATTGTGAACCTCTATAATTTATTGATTCATCCCTTGTCCTTACCTGTTTTTGGTTGTTTTGGATTGAAGAGGTGGGTTGTCAAGCCCATGGTTGAAGAGGTGAGTTGTCAAGCCCATGGTTGAAGAAGCGGGTTTTCAGGCTTGTGAGAAACTCTCTCCATGTGAGAGAGTTTTTTGGGGAAGTGATTTCTCCTAAAGGGAGTCCAACACTAGCTACGAAGCTCTAATAATTCCTGGTCCGACATTTTGTTGAAGCCTTGGAAGGGAAGTGGAGAAGCCGATGGACTGTGTAATAGTGAAGGTACATATTTCCAAGGTGGGATAGGCATGTGGGGAATGAGATTTTGTGAGCATTGGCTGTAAGTAGGTTCCTTGGTGAGAATCCTTCTAGTTTCACTGTGTAGTTTCCCATAGCCTCAGCCTAGGTCTAGGATTCCTTTTCCCCAGGTGGCGTTTAGTCCCAGCTCGAGGGTGGTCATCTATTAAAATATAAGTACCAAATATGTGTTCTTTGTATGATGTGTATTTTGTACATGTGTTATAATGTTATAATAATTGTCTGTGTTTATTGCATGTATGTATTATTGTCGCTTCCACATGAATATGTGTATGAACAGAATGTTGTGTCTATTTAAAATTACATCATATATATATATCAGAGAAGAAATATGTTTCTTATGTGATGTTTCCTGACCTTTTGGGTGGATGGGGACGTTGCAAAATGGTATCAGAGAATTATTTGGAGTAGCATGGCCCAACCTGGGTGGTTGGGGGTGTTACAATATTAACTACCGTTCACCAACCAAGAATATGCTTGGAACATTTGGGTGCTCATGGAGGATGTTGTTCCTAAGATTAAACTTAAGGCTCAAAGTGTAACATTAGGCATCAATAAAGTTTAAAGAGAGTTCTTTTTCTACCTTAGTTATATGAGAAAAAATCCTTAAATGAAATTCACAGTATGGAAGCACAGAGGTTGCATTTTGTGTCTGATTCGAAATTGTAATATCGAATGTTGTGAAAGAAAAATACAAAATTTTTAAAGAAAGAAAGACATCAATTGTTGAAGAGTCTAACCTTGTTGCAGTAGAAGAAAATAGATAGCGTACCATTGAATAAATCATAATAAACAATAGTCCACATAGCTTGCAGGTCTTGTTTTACTCACAGTAAACACAGAGGAAAAAATTCTTACTTAACAAATTACTGATATAATAATATTACATTAGTTGTGATACTAAATTGAAATTAAACATTTATCAAGGAGTTTCATAAGGAAATGTTGAGATATGGAAAAATAGAAGAAACACATAACCCAAACTGAGCAAAATTTGGAAACTTTGTCTACACTTGTATTAATACTCAATAAGGAAAGTTTTCTCTATTACATTTGGCAAGAAGAAGACTTTACTAAATCTTCAATCTATGTATTTATACAAAACTGTCACAACTCAAAACAGTTGGACTTCTTATAATTAAAAATAAAAAATATTTGAAATAAGAAAACAATGCATAGAGAATGATGAATTTCATTGGCAATCTTTATTATTTCTTCGTATGCTGGCCGAAACACTTCCTTTCCTCATTCCTTTAGGCTGGACATATCTATCTTCTGGTCTTCTTAATAATTTGGCATAATATTTCAGACGTTCTACTTTTGTTGACATTTGACCCTTCAACCACGTTCAGTAATGCAATGACATTTCCTTGTCTTCTCACCATGGTAATTTCTGTTCCATGCTCGATGCATTGCTTGCATGTATCTAAAAATTCCACCACTATATTTGATGGATCAATGGTTTCATTGACCTTGAAAATGTATAATTCATTTTCCACTTGAGGTAGGCTTTCTTTGATTCTTTTCACTTCTTGAGTAAAGGTCTGGAACTATGAACTTGGGTTCACTAGCCACTTATTAATCTTAAGGAGGTCAATCTGGCTCATTTCTAGAATGGATGCCAGAGTTTCTTTATTGTTCTTCTTAGAATTATGTTGGTTTGTTGCAATATCTAGTTTCTCCAGGGCCTCCACGATATTGCTTCCCTCAAAATCAATCAGTTTTTTGTCTAACGATGATAATGCTTCTTGACAAGCATATTTCACCTCTTGGGCTAATCTCTTTCTCTTTGCTAAATTTGTTTCCCATACCTTCATGACCAGATCACCTCTTATTTGTTCATAGGGGAAAAACCGAAGAAAATTAGGGACATGATCTTTTTGTGCCAATATGATGGCCTCTTGAAACTTAACTCAGGCTAAGAGAGCTTCTCCTTCCTTAATATAGATATATTTTAGAGCGAGATCTACTGCTTGGTAGCATTTTTGGATGGCATTATCCTTCATGAAAATATATTATTGGGCCATTTATAGTTTTTTATTTACCTCCAGTGCTTGAGTCTAAAAAGATGATATCTCTACTAATGTACCTTCAGTCAAGTCCAACCTAGCTTGCAATTTCTTTGTTAACTCCTCTTGTTGAGTCACCAATCCTTTGTTTCCCTTTGAATTCCGATGGAGCTCCTCGAGTTTAGCCTACAGTTTTGGAATTTAATGCCTGTCATAAGCTCTGTTATGTTCAAATTATTGGTTCATATTATTCTTCATAGTCTATTCCATGGTCACTATTTGATCTTGCAACTTCCTTACCAATAGGTTTTTTTGTTTTAGCCGCTCTGCTGAATTTTCTACAAACCACTAATTTGCAGTGACAAAGGCGCCTAATGATCCTGCCACTTCCTTCATGAATTATGGATCATCTCTATCACTTCCAT
This sequence comes from Picea mariana, assembly GCA_032191745.1. NCBI lineage: Eukaryota > Viridiplantae > Streptophyta > Pinopsida > Pinales > Pinaceae > Picea > Picea mariana. The sequence continues at coordinate 40,997 of JASDQU010374309.1, read as the reverse complement.
CGTATAACATATTTTTCCTTTTTGTTATAACCCCATCCTTTTGTTTCTTTTCTCATTTGATTATGGCCCTTTGTTTCTTTCTAAAGAAGAATTCTGAAGAAGGCATCTCTTCGGGGGAAATTAGGGTGAGATTGCCTATAAAAATGACTTTGGAACTAGGATTTTTGAAACTAAATTGAAAAGGTGTTAATGAAGTAATAGGAGTACTGATCTTCCTAGATGATTGTTGCTTAGAATTATTTGCAGTAGTTGAGGCTGGTATCGAAGGAGATGTATCTTGCCCTTGATTTAGGAAAGCTTCGAGCTGAGTCATTTCCTGAGGGCCTAATGAAATTGATAATGAAACTTCAAATTCCTAAGTCAAAACTTCGGTTTTCTTTTGGGTCTCCTCAGTATCCTGTTTACCAAAGTTCCCTAGTTCAAAACTTGGAGGTACAAATTCTTGTCCAGGCGAAGTGGTTGTCAATTCTTCCTGTAGTATTTTCGCAAGTTGTTTTGTCTGTGTCTTTGAAAACTGAGGAAGCTATCCTATTGATCTGGGGACATGGTTTGGAATCTGTTCAGTACCTCCGCATAATACCTGAGTCCCCTGAATATTTCATCATGTGGGGCGTTTTCATGCACATATCTCTTCAGGTTGTATTGGGACAGGTGGTTTTCCATGATTTTGTGTGGGTCATTCTTTTTAAATATGATGTCAACCAACTTGACATCCTCCAAAGATGCAACCTCCACTTTGGAGTGACCGAATTCTAATAGTGAAAACATACCAACCTGGAGAGGGAAGGTAGGCCATACCTTTTTATGGGCTTCTTTCAACTCCTTGTTAATGCCCCCTGTTACTATTTGATAAGATACTTCTCATCATACTATCTAGTCTGGTAAAAATCTCGGGAGAGAATGGGGAGGGACTAAGCATCCAAAAACCCTAATGTAAGAAAAGTTTTCTTCAATGAACCAATATTCTATTTTTCCTAGATTTCCCATGATTATGTATGAAATTCGAGGATGTGGGAAACCATATAAATCTATCTAAATAGGAACCACTACATGGTGGCAGATTTCATAGAAGAAATCTTTGGCCTTGTCCTCCCATGACTTTGAGAGATAGAAGTGAATAGGTTTTGTGTTGTTCAGTGTCCAACTATAATTCATCAGTGGGAAATGGGTTATGAAGCAAATAGAATCCATGATATATGCATAAATATAGAAATGGGAGGGCGTCCCCTTTGACTTCACCAATTTGTAATCAGTAATTACTTTATCCAAGTTGTTTGATAGAATTTTGGCCCAATTAAAAGAGTATCCCTAGACCACCTCGGGCATAATCAACACCCATTCCATTAGGAAATGAGTAGGAATCTTCTTTCTGAATAGTCTACAAAGAATCATAGCTACATAAATCATGTGAGTATCCAATGACCTTGTGGAATACATGCCATTAGTGTCAGCCCTGAACTTCTCTGGGTGTCCCCACAAGGACTTGATTATATCGGGATAACTCTTTTCATATTATATGCATTCCTGTTTCTCAAACTCCGGCATAAATGCAAAATTGTAATTATATTTATAATCAAGATATAGATTATCCATTACTTGGAGGTGTTCTGGTCAGAGAGACCCAACACCAACCTTTTGATAGTTGAAAATTCTCATGGTTTGGACGTCGACATTTTCCAGGGCCCAGTTTATCATGTCATTATACGACATGAGTATCGACCGCAAAACTATATTTTGTATCTCGAACTAGGATATATATCTGAGATTATTTCCGTGAGTATCATCCAACTCATCGCCAAAATCTTCTAGGAAATTTATAATCTCATGTTCTAGAATATTGAACACCCATGTCCAAGATTTAACAGATTATATAGCTCACGGCATAGTGTTTGACAGAACGTCCACATTCGGATTTGAACCTTCACCAGCTTCATCAGTATTCTTCATCATCTTCCTTGGTTCCATGATATCGACAGAGCAGAACAAGGTTACCTTTTGTAGAGGAATTGTGTGAGCTTCTCAATCGGATAAAACTTACTACTTTGCGGAAGATGAAAATGAAATTCAAAATCAAGTATTTTTATTCACATCAGGCGCATTGATTCAAGTATACCTTTACTGCTGACAAATTTATTAACTTTAATGGGAAAGTATACCTAGTGATCCACAATCTATGCTAAAAATCATTACCATTGATTTGTGATAAATTCCATTAATATTCGGTGGTTCGTATTTGGGAGTTTTGGATGAAACAGAGTTGAAATTTACCGAATCGTGAATCCACTAAAGGTTAATTACGAGATAATATCTTTTAAAATATTAATTAATCATGCCTAAATTCAAGTTCTTCGTATATTGATACTTCAGGATTTTTAAACGTAGCTCGACAAGATATCCCCGAAACCCGAAACTTTGAAATGATTAATTATCCGATAATTTCTTTTAGGTTTTAATTAATCATATTTAAGTTCAAGTGCTTCAGAAATTTGGAGTTCGAATATTTTAGGATGTGATGAAGGGTAAATGTATGAACCCCGAAGTGTGAAGACGTTAATTATCTCTTGACCAAGATTAACTTAATTAATTAAAATGTAATACTTCGACATTTTATTGCTTCTTGGATTTTTGAATTATGCCTTTGTTATATTTTTGAAGGTTCATCTCCCATAGTGACACATTGAAGATGACGTCATTCTAGATGACATGTCGAGAACATGGGGTGCCATGTTTTACTTAGAATTGTATGAATATTCAAAGGAAAATGTCAGAAATGGGTGCCACGTGTCAACCCAGGGAAGACTCAAAAGATACATGCATACTATGACTCGTGTCCTTTAAAGGTTTATGAAAAGTGTTGAATGAACACTTTTAGGTTTCGGGTCTTTTATCTTTAAGACTTATCAAAACGCCCGAAGAGAAAATCTCTAGAGAGACCTTTAGTGATTTACCTCTTTAATAATTAGGCGGCTCCAAACTTCGAGGAAAAAAAAGGATCATTCGATCAAATGGGAAAACTTCATCAACAATGGATATCATGCATGCCTTATTAACAATTAATCAAAAATGAATTTGATTTAAATTTTGAAAGTCAATTTTTGAGTTACCACTTTGGGAAAGATTATATTTTCATGAAGTGGAGAATGTAAAGCTCAAAGTTTAGGATTATATATGTTCCAAGATAGGATCCATCTGGGGATTGTGTCTTCGTGTGAGGTGCGGAAGAATAGTAGACCAAGTGCCTTTATTTGGTAAATGGATTCATTATCGTTTTTCTAGGAAACACCTTTGGGAAAAAATCATACAGAGAAAAATTTAACTTCAACCGAATCTCAGAAAACCTTCAAAACAAATTTAATTATTGATCTCAAGTTAGGCTGTTAATAATTTCCTTTTCCTAAAACTAAGTTTGGATTTTCTTAAGATAATCAAAACAACTTTAACTGAAATATTAGACTTTGGTCGATTTCGTTCGCATCAAGGCTAAGTAATTCTAACAATTTATTTAGGGAATCCCTTGTCAGTTTAGAATGTAAATATTACTAGAAAGAGAACTAGATACCAGAGTATGTTTATACATGTGCGACAACCTTACAAGTATCACATATATTGCTTCACTGCCAACAAGCTTGTTGAGTACCCCAGTGAATTTATCTACATCTCCCATTGAATTTCCTTTCACCACTTCAATTAGCACTTTTGCGATTTTATTGAAATGAGGGCAATCATTACATGAATTTCCTTTCATCATCTCTTTTGGAAAAAATGGGGGCAATCGAATTACAAATTTCCTTTCACCATTTGTCTTGGACTAGATGGGGGAAATAATTTTATGAATTTCCTTTCACCATTTGTCTTAGATTTTTTTGTATTCTTAAAGTGGGGGAAATCAATTTGTATGTATCATACGAGGGGTGATATCTTCTTAAAATTTGACAGTGAAGGTCTGTCAACAATTTTTTATTGTACTCTAGACTAAATCTCTCCCGATCTTCAATACATCTTTTCCTATAGGGGAGATTTTATGGGGAATTTTTATTTTCCAAGGATTGTCCTTGAGCGAATTAATCAGTTAAAATATGTTAGAAGAGATAAAGTTATCAGGATTAGCCTAGACATACTTTGTTTAAGTTAAAATCAAAGGAACATAAAGATTTTCTCCCAATCTTGTTTTGAAGATATGTTTTTGAGTTTTCAGAGTCAAGGAAAAATTCTTTCTTTCTATGAAGACTTAAGGATGGGTAGTGAAAATCAGAATAGAGTAAAGGTTCGAGGATAGGCAAAATGAAACAGAACAAGGACTCAGAGGGTATGATGCAAAATAATATCATCTCCACACAAGTTCACTTCTTGATTATCAAGCTTCTCTTTTCTAAGCCCCTTTTATTCTTATTTTCAATTGATTCGGATAACACTTCGAAATTAATTTGCAAATTTATACTTTTTTTATCCTTGATCAGGTGGCTAAATTTACATGAGTAGAACCTCGTTTATATGCGATAATATTTCTTTAGAATTTAATCTTGAATAATAAGTATAGAAGTTCATACATCAGATTTCGTTTATAATTTCAATCAAACCAATTATTAATTCATCACCTGTTTTGAGAGAAAACAAATGTTTTGAAAACTGGGAGTTCGATTTCGATACCTCCTCATTTGTCCTCTGATAGTAAGTATTTTGCACAGGAATGAGATGAGAAAAGTCAAAAAATTCCGCAGAATAGAAATGGCATGATGTACAAATATTTTACATTTTTATTTTATGATATCAAATAAGACTTGGTTTATTTACAACAAAAAAATAAAACTTAGATAATCTATGAAAGAGAATGAAATTGTAAGTTGAAACAAGAAACCAAAACTGGTATATAAAATGGTAATGTGAAACATGATTATTGCATAAAAGGTTTTAGATAATGCCCCTTGATAGGGGTGTCAAAAGTTTTTCAGTTGATATTTTCCAGTTGGAAGTAATTTTTTCCCTCTTTAGCTACAGTCCTAAATGGTTCAAACCAGAGATGATCAAACTTGGCGTGTTTTTCTGCATCTTATTTTCTAGCATCCCATTTTAAAACTAGATCACCAAGAAAAAAATCCATGTCTTTAGTTTTTTTTATCGAAAAGGGCCTTCATATTATCTTAGTACTTCTGAAGTTTGTCATCTACTTTGGCCCTATTTTGATGGACTTCAATTATTTTATTTATTCTTTTGGTAACGTCGTTAGGATCTTATTCGCATCTTACCAAAGATTCATCACAGGAAGCACGAGATTGATTGGGAGGACGATGTTAGTGCCATAAACCATTTGAAAAGCAGACATGCCCATTGATTTCTTGGTGCCGATTTGATTCTCCCATGAGGCATATTTCAAATGAACATGCCAAGCCTTCTTTTTTTTTTTGTTAAAACCTTTTTTATTATATTCATCAGGATCTTGTTGGATGATTCAACCAAACCATTCCATTAACAATAATAGGTTGTAGAATGTCTTAACACAATGTTATATTTTTGGGAAAAACTTACCATTGCCATAGATTTGAAAGCTTGGGCATTGTCAGTGACTATTTTTTGAGGGAAACTGAATCTCGAGAGGATGTTATCTTCCAAGAATTTTATCACTATCGAATTAGTAACATTGTGAGTGGGAATGGATTCGACCCATTTCGTGAAATAATCAACAGCAGTTAAATTCCATTTATGTCGGGAAATTGAATGTGGGTGGATTTCTCCAATGAAGTCCAAAGTCCACTATTAAAAAGGAGTTTCTACTTTGATCAGGATTAAAAGTAATGCGGGGATATTTTGCTTACCATAGAACAATTGGCAAGAGTTGCAGGCTCTAAACTTGGCATTCACATCAATAAATAACTTTGGCCAATAATATCCATCTCTTAAAATCTTGTAGGTTGTTTCCTTCCAAGCGTGATGTCCTCCACACACTCCTTCGTGAAATTCATTTATGAGATTCTCTGTTTTAGGTTCTGTTAAACAACATAACAAGAAACTTAGAGGATCTTTTTAGTACAGTTGGCCTTCAGTAATACAATATTTAACTGCGTGTAGTTTCAATGTTATCACTTTGGATGGATTCATGTCGCTTGGGAACTGAAGCGTAAGAAGGTATGAAACAATATCGTGATACCAAGCAGAGGAAGAAAATTTATCTTTGATATGGACTATAGGGGTTTGATCATCAAGTTCCTCTATATCTGGGATATATCCATGTGATTCTAGGTGGTTTATCCCAAGTGACCTGAAATTTGATCCTTATAATAATTTCTCCAGGCCCTGAACTTTGACTAGCTTGGTTAGTTTTACTTCTAGATTGAACTCCTGAATTTTAGCTAACCACCAACCTCTCTTACCATCATTGTCTGGTTGTACGAAGATATCTTTAACAACGCTTGTTGGCACATAAGCGACTATTTTGGAAGGCAGTACATATGTCCTGAAATCTTTGAGATCTTTCACCATTGTGTAATCTTGTTTTTCCAGTATATCATATTTTAATTCGACGTCCATAAGACTTTTACTGAAAAGGATATCGGCTGCTCAAAACCTTCTTCGTTCTTTTGTAGGAGTATCGTTGCGATAGTATGTTCATATGAAAAAGAAAAGATCATGAATTCCTTAGTATAGTTTGGACTAGCTAACAGTGGCGCTTCTCTTATAGCTCTCTTAACTGACTCGAAGGATGCTTTATCTTTGGTGGTCCATTTCATTTCATTGTCTTTCTTCAACGTATCTATAATTAGTTTGACAATTTTAGCGATGTTAGGGATAAATCTTCTCAAAAAAATTATCTTCCCTAAAAAAGATTGGATTTCTTTCTTATTTCTAGGAATTTTTATCATGTCAATAGCCTCGAATCTCCTAGGGTCAACCTTGATTATATCCTTCGAAACTATATGACCTAGAATCTTACCTCATTACATAGAAAAATGTGACTTCTTAGGGTTAAGAGACAAACCAATTTTTTTGCATTTCTCGAAGGTTTGTTTGAAAAGAACCAGATGTTCTACATCAGAATTAGAGAAGACTGTTAGATCATCTAAGTAGATAACAAAAAATTTGTCTCTCTCACTGATGAAAGCTATATCCATCTCTCCTTGGAAAGTATCCCCTGCATTCATCAAACCAAATGGCAATTTATTGTACATGAAAGTCCCCCATAGAGTGGTAAATGCAATGTTTTCTTTGTCGTCTTTATGGACAACAATTTAGTTTTATCCAGAAAAACCATAAATCATAGAAATTTTGTTAGCTCCAACTACCTTTTCTATGACATGATCCATTTTTGGCAGTGGGTAGTTGTCTTTGAGGGATGATCGGTTTAAATTTCTGAAATCTACACAAATTCGTATTTATCCACTTTTCTTCCTGACAGATACAAAATTTGATACCCATTCAAAATACCTGAGTGGAATGATAATATTTGCATCGATAATATTCTTGACTTCCTTTTCTATTACCGGTAGGAGGATAGGATTTATCTGTCTAAGCTTCTTCTTCCTGAAAGGTTTGATACCATACTTCAAAGGAATATCATGTTCAATTATGGAGGTATCCTAAGTTTTTAGATCATCATAGGACCACACAAAGACATCTTTATATTGTTTAATAAACTCAGTGTATTTATTTTTCAATTGGGCTGGGAGGTATTTAGATATCTTGACCAGTTCAGGATCCTCTTTAGTTCCTATATTACAATCTTCAACCTCTTCAAGCTGAGGTCGTAAGGTAGATTTTAAGGGTATATCATCTTGATCAAACAATCTTTCTAAGGGTATCAAACCTCTGGGGATATGATTGTTATTAAGAACAAGCATTCAGTGATTTGTGATCTTATCTTGGAACTTTTCAGGCTCTTCACCTTCCTGCATGAACTAGGTAGAATCGTTCTGGTTTTTCTGATCTATATGAGTCTCATAGAACTCGTCGACCATTTCAAGGAACTGTTTAATTTGTTTTTCATCCTCAAATACTTTCCAATGTTGAACAATATTTGGGATTGAAGGCCTGTGTCTCATTTCAATATGATACTTCATCTTTAGGACAGTAGGTGGTACAAACGTCGCAACTACTTTGGCTAAAGAGTCTACCTACTAATTTTCCATTTTGGAAATGTAGTGAATGTTAAAGGGCAAGATGAAATTCTCTATCAAACCCCGGGCGCAATTTATATATGACCTTATCCTTGGATGTTTAGCTTGATATTGTTTCTTTATTTTTTTCACAATAAGCTTTGTATCACCATAAACTATTAGATGTTCAATTTTAAACTTTCTGCCAGCCTCTAATCCTAAGACTATAGCTTCATACTCACAGGCATTATTTGTATAATAAATCTCCCATTGTAATCTATATGAAAATGGGATAATGTACTCATCTCCTGGCACTACAAATAACACTCCAACCCCTGCCCCTTCACAGGACGAAGCACCATAAAAAAACATTTTCCATACTCTTCTCTACTGTTTACACTTTTCTTTGTTTTTTCAATTTTTTTTATTTTCTTCTTCTGTACATTCTTCGAAATCATTATCTATTGATAATATACAATTTCCTAAATCATGATCGGGAACATAGACTGGGTAATTGTTTGGGTTTTCGAGGTCACTTACAGGATATGCCAGTCTAGTTTCTCTGTACAGTCATGTAAATTGTCCACCGAAAATTGGGATCATAGCATAATTCATGTCCAAATGAAGTCATCCTCCTAATTTTTCTCCCCAAGACCTAGATAGAAGCATGTCGTACTTGACAGGGATGTCAGCAACAACTACATCCATAAGGATACTTTTTACAAGGATTTGTGCAAGATTTACTACCAAATATTTGATCATGCCAAGGCACTTAATTTTTTTGGAATCAAACGAGTATGAGTCTTGATAAGGTCTAGTAATTTCGAGGTGCAATTTTTCCATGATATTTTTAGGCATTAAGTTATGGGATTCCCTAGAATATAACATGTAGTTGTGGAGTAAGTGGTCATGCACAGTTAATGTAATATAAAATGGAGCAAGATAATCCTTAGTATTTTCAATGTGCAGACCAAACATGATCGTAGGTATTTCATCTTGTAAATTGATAACATCTGTGTGACATTCAGCATCAGAAAAATTTGTCATTTTAGCAATCTGTTTTTTATAAATCAGATTTTTGGCAAGCTCAACTAGGGGCATGGGGATTTTAATTTTACTAATCTCGTTCTCTAAACTAAAACCTCCAGTTGTTTTTTTTATTTCTCTGGTTGGAGCTTGTGATTCTATATTTTTTGTTTTCCTAGTTTGTGTTGCTCTTGCTTCAACTGTTTTTGTTTGGGCAACTTGTGTTTCAACTAGCAGTTTAGTAACAACTGCCTCATTCTCTTTATTTCTCGATAAAAACAAATCGGTGGAACATTTGTAGGATTTTTTTCTCTGGGCCTAAAATTGTACTTATGTTGGAGTTTGTCCATTATTGAGTAGGCGATTCCTTGATATGAAAACTCTCCCATATTATTTATACTTTCCTCATTATTAAACATGGATTCTAGGTCTAGAGACTTTTCATAATCTTGTCTAGCTAAATGAGTCTCTCGATCGTCATCAGTAAGGTTTTTTACATCCTCTTCTATCCCCTCATAATTTTTCATATCATCCCTTTGCATAAAATATTCAGTTTTAAATGGATCCTGAATTTTTTGATCTTCATGTTTTACTTGTCTTTGTTGTGTCTGGAGGTTAGGGTTTCTCCTAAATTGATTTCTAGCAAATTGATCAGGTTTGGCTTCATCTAATTCCATTCTAGATATTTTGTTTGATAAATCTTTGATTAGCTTAGCCATCTCATCCATTTTCTCTTTTACAGACTTCCCATATCTGGAGGGTCTTGCTTGTTCTATAAAATGTTTAGGTTCTTTGATTCTTGTCTCAACCTTAGCTTTTAATTTTCCATATTCCATCATGTTTGATTTGATTTCTATGGCATCGTCTTGCATTCCAACTGGAGTGGCAGATCTTCTTTCTCTTAAGAGGAGAAAAAAGTTAGGTTCAAAGGCCCCTATGAAAGTTACCTTTGCAGCAAGTTGAGATGGTTTAACTTCAGCTGGGATCTTGTTATATAATTTGTTGAACCTCTGAGTAAATTCAAGAACTGATTCAGAATTATTTTTCCTTAAAGCCACAAATTCAGTCAAATAATAGATATGGTCCTTCTCATCTCCCCACTACCTAAGGAAAGAATTTTCTATCTCATCATATGACCATATGGAACCTACCAGGAGTCCTCAGAACCATGTTCTAACTTGTCCTTCAAAGGTTTGTACTAACATCCCTGAGCATACATCTTTGTGTTCGATGCCAAGGATATCAACGAACTAGTCAAAAAATTCTATATGTTCGATTGAGGTTAGATGTCTGACGCAACAGCCCTACCTCAGCATGGTTTTCTTGACCTCCCGGTGTTTGGATCTTTCTATATACCTGATCTAGAATGGCTCTTTAGTTCCCACTAGATCCTTCCATACAAATAAAACCATAGTTTCTTCTTAGAAGTTACACCTACGTGAACAAGCACTAGGCGTAAACCCCTAATCCACATGACCACCAACATGACCATTGACTTAGCCCAAATGGATCTTCAAGTTTTGCAACTTCACGTTTCATGATTTCGTGATTCCTACTGTAAGTCATCCGACTCCTCCACTTCTCGAAACCCTAAAACTAGCTAACGATCCACTAGTTCCTTCCTTATTCTTCTACCATATGACCTCCAGTAGAACCCTGGCATCCACCTCTGAGCGCATCGAGATTTCATGACTTATGGGTTCGCGATGCAAATCTTCTCCCTTTTCCCGAAGTTCAAACTCACAACTTCTTCTCCACAGATCAACAGTCTAGATCACATAGAGATTTCGCGTATCATGGATTCCCAAAAATAGCTTTTTCCACACTTCTGACTTTCTAAATGTTGATATCTCAGAGTGCCCATTAAATTCCTCTCATTCCTCCAAAGATAACAACTCCTAATCCTCCCAAGCTTGCGAGTGTTGAAAGAAACTCAATATTAATCTCCCCACTGATCCATTGGATCCAACGGTCCATGGATATCTATGCTTCTTCGTTTGATAAACTCAACCATCCACTCAATTTCTAAAATATTCCTGGCCAAGTAACTTGGCGTCCTTCCTCCTGAGCTCGGTTTTTGCGAGGTGACTACGACCCTCATCCTTCCTTTGAAATTTCCAAGTCTCTATCCTTATTGATCTTGAATCTTGCTGCAAAATAAAAAATTCTAAGGGATTCTTGCACGCACTCCTTGTGTCCTTCACGATAATCTATGATTATATGAAAGCTCCCAACTCTACACACTCCCTTGCAACAACATTTCTTCAACCACTCACTTGGTGGGAAAAAGTCTAAGACTTCAACTTGGCCTGTGCACACCTTGCACGATTATGTGCTATACTTGCATGACTTTGTGCTATACTTGCACTTTTTTTGGTATGAGGACAACTCTATCTCTCCTGAGATTTTCTGAGGTAAAACTTAAAATCTCGTCAACACACTCCTTGTGGACCTTCACTGCACTCCTTGTAGGAATTCTCAGTAAGAGAAGTGATTTAAACTCATACTCTCCCTCTCACGGACTTCATACATTCAACATGAAATCATACACATAAAAGCATTGAAACAAATGCATAACAGATCATATAAGAAACCTATAAACATGCCATTCAATAGATGCAAATAGTAACCAAAACACCATGAAATTGAGTCAAAGAATTATTATATTAACTAAAGTGATTTTATACATGCATTCTATAGCAACAACTATCTGCTTATACAACTTCTGTAGTCTTTGTTCTCCTCTGTTTTCCTATGCTCCCTATCTCTTCAACTTCTACTCTTACAATCGAGAATAATGATACAATACAATACATACGAGGGAGGTTTCTCGAGTTTTTCCTGCTATATCTCTAAGTTATCTTATCGAATTAAAATCTCTACAACTACTTTACATTGATTAGATTAATTGTCTACAACTGACAGATGAGAGAAATTCTCAAGATCTGTGTTACAATCCCAAAAACATTTAAGAAAACTTATGTCTCTCCAGATATTACATTAATGTGCCATCCTTTTGAAATTCAAAATATCTTCAAAATGTGCGTTGGTGCATATCCAGCTATCCTCCACTTTCACTATTTGGCGATGTTGCCGCATCATACTCCTCTGACTGAAAAACTCATGGACTCCTATATATGATCTCATGCACCATCTATCCATGTTTAGTGATATATTATTCTCTTTCCCAATTGGTATCCTCAATTGGGTGTCCCTTCCACTTTATCAAATATTAAAAATACGTCTTCCTCTGGGTCTTCTTACCAACTCTCTGATCAACGATCTTTTCCATCTGCGGCTTTTCAGCTACAGACATTTTTTTGACCCACTGAACTTCCTGTTGATTCTCTTCTCCTCTCGCTTCATCTTCTCTGTAAAGATGTAGATACACTACGTTGAATATGGGTGATATGAACACATCATATGGAAATTCTATTTCGTAAGCATTGGCCTCAATTTTTTCGTAAGATCTTACACGGCCCTATCTTATTCATCTTCAGGTTATTATATGTTCCCCTTGGGAACCTTTCTTTTCTTAGATGTTCTAAGACTAAATATCCCACTTCGAATTGAATCTCTCTTCTGTGTTGATCTTCTCTGTGCTTGTATTCCTGGTTGGAACTCTGCAACTGCTCTTTAATCTTACTGTGGAGCTCCTACATCTCTGCTGCAAAATCTTTCACTCCAACAATACTGAATTCATTTTGATCTAAGTCTCTCAACTCAAATACTCCTCTTGGTTTCATTCCAACATTATCTGAAATGGGCTTTGTCCTGTGCTCCTGTTAGGTGAGTCATTATATGCAAATTCCACTTGTGACAGAATCTAATCCCACTGACTATGATGTTTAGCTACCAAACTCCTCAATAAGTCTCCTAAACTTTTATTTACTACCTTAGTCTGTCCATCTGTCTGAGAGTGATATGTTGAGCTAAAAGATAGACTTGTCCCCAGATTTTTCTATAGTGACCTCCAGAAATGAACAACAAATTTGGTGTCTCGATTGGAAACAATACTCTTGGGTAAACCATGAAGTCAAACAACTTATTTGAAAAATAGGTTTGCAATGTGTGTTGCATCACTAGTTTTATGACATGGAATAAAATGTTCCATTTTTTAGAATCTGTTGACTACCACGAATATGGAATCACAACCTCTTTGTTTCCATGGTAGTTCTAACACAAAGTCCATGCTTACCGCATCCCATGACCTCTCTGGTACTGGAAATGGTTGATATAATCCTATATTCTATATTTTCCCCTTTCCGTGCTGGAAAATTCTACATCTGTTGAAAAATTTCTTGACATTTGTCCTCATTCCTGGCCAATAATACAAACTGTTTAGTTGCACAAATGTCTTGTCATGGCTGAAATGTCCATTCAATCCCCCACTATGATTTTCCTTCAAAAGGATTTCTCTCATAGAACTCTTCAAGATACACAACTGATTTCCTTTGAATAGAAATCCATCCTGGATCAATTATTCAATCCATTGGCTTCGGTCTCTCAGAACGGGATTCTCGCATGCTTCATAATCATCCTTGAAATCTGAATCATCTCTGTACATTTACTTAAGGCTATCAAAACATAAGTTTTTCACACGAAAATCCTACAGAATCAAACATTTCCTGCTCAATGCATCAACAATCTTGTTAGCATTTCCACAAATGTGATTTATAAAAAAATTAAAGTTTTGCATAAATTCAACCCATTTTTCATGTTTCTGGTTCAATTTCTCCTATCTAGTTATAAACTGTAAGGCCTAGTTGTCGCTATACAAAACAAACTCTTTCGGAACTAGGTAGCGCCTCCATTTCTTTAGTGCTTGTATGATTGCATAAAAATCTTTATCATGCGTGGAATAATTCCTTTTGTCATCGTTCAACTTATCACTTAAGTATGCAACTAGTCGATTGTCTTGACTTAAGACTGCTCCAATCGCAAATCCACTTGCGTCACATCTCACTTGAAATGTCTTACTAAAATATGGTAGAACTAGAACTGGTTTCCCAGTTATCTTCTCCTTTAACAACTTGAAGCTTTTCTCTGCTTCCTCTATCTAATGAAAAGATTTATGTCTTTTCTTGACTATTTCTATCATTGGTGCAAAAACTCCACTAAAATTTCTCATGAACTTCTTGTAAAAACTGGCTAATCCATGGAAGATTCTGACTTCAAAGATATTCCTTGGTGACGACCACTCTTTGATTTCTTTTACTTTCTTAGGATCCATATTCAACTCGTTCGAAGAGACCACGAACCCCAAATAAATGAGTTACGTCTTCATGAAAGATGACTTATTTAGATTAATCAACAACTTCTCTTGTTTCAACCTCATCATCACTAGAGTTAAATGTCTCAAATGTTCTTCCTCGGTCTTACTGAAGATCAATATATCATCAAGATACACAATTACAAACTTCCCAATGAAATCTTTCAAGACTTTGTTCATCAATCTCATGAAAGTACTTGGCGGATTTGTCAAACCAAATAGCATGACAAGCCATTCATACATCCCTTTATTCATCTTGAATATTGTCTTCCATTCATCACCTTCCCTCACTCTAATCTAATTATATCCACTTTTTAAATCAATTTTTGAAAAGAACTTTTCTCCACTCAAGAAATCCATCAAGTCATCCATCTTGGGTAAATGAAATCTATACCTGATGGTGATTTTGTTTATATCCCTTGAGTCTATACACATTTTCCATCCACCATCCTTCTTCAGACTTAACATTGTTGGCACAACACATGGAATCAAGCTTTCTCCAATCAACCCTTTTTCCATAAAATCCTGGACTCGTCTCTTAACTTCTTCATTCTCCTGTGATGTCAATCTGTACGCTTCTTTAGTTCGTAAAATCACTCCTGGTATAAGGTCAATGTGATGGCTTATACTTATAATGGGCGGAAATGAACAAGTTAAATCATCCACCACTATATCAACGAAACTCTCCAGCAGTTCCATAATCTCCTCAGGTAGATCATCTATTGAGGTACTGGTCAAGATGAATCTAGTTTTTCTCACCATAGCAAACTGCATCTCTTCATCTTTCTTGATTTCATCCAGAATTTCTTTCCCACTCATGAGAAGTATAGTATTGATTGTTTCTTCTTTCACCTCCTTGTCCTCAATTGGAAACAACATATGCATCCTACCATTCTTCTCCAATATGTTTGTATTCTTTCTTCCATCATGAATAACAATCCTGTCATATTTCCATAGCCTCCCCAAAAAAACATGATAAACATCCATGGGAATAACATCACATAAGATCTCATCTATATATCACCCTATCTTAAATTCAACTAAACATTGTTTAGTGACTATTACCTGATGTCCTTTTTGTAACCACGAAACTTTTTATGGGCTTGGATGTGCAACGGTTTGCAATTCCAGCTTCTCCACCATCTCTGTGGATACTAGATTATATGTTATTCCACTGTAAAAAATTATCTTCCATACCATATCCTTGTTCTTGCAAGTAGTTATGAACAAATTGTTGCTTTGGATTGGATTCTCCATCTCTTTCTATAGCTTCAAGATAATTTTCCTCATCATTAAGGATCTTCCACCTTCTACATATTTTGCCTCAGCATTTCACCTTTGCGCTTTTGAAATGTGAGCTTCACCTCCTTCATCTCCTTTTCTATCGGGACATTCAAAATATTTGTGTCTGATCTTTCCACAGACAAAACACATTATTTCACCTCCTCTTCCTCTTCCTCTTCCTATGGCTCGAGGAAAAGTGTTCATGTTGGGATATTTTCCTCCTTGCAAGCTTCCTCCCCTTTCTGGGTGGTTATTATGTTTTGTTCATTCATCCTTTGGATTCTATACTCTGTTCTCAACAATTTCTTTTTCTCTTCTTTGACTTCTACCATTATCCCTTTGACCTTACTATCATGCCAATTTCACTTCTTCCTTTGAAGCAATCTGATAAGAATCTTCCACATTCCTAATTGTCACCATGCTCATCTCATCTTGAATCTCATATCTCAATCCATTCATGTATCTAGCGACTTTTTCATCATCACTCTCGCGATGACCATCTCTAATGTTGAGTCTGTAAAATTCTTCAGTGTATTTCTTCACTGTCATCCCTTTCTATCTCAAATTATTCATTCTTCGAAACAGATTAATTTGGTAATATTTGGGTTTAAACTTGGCTTTTATCTTGGCTACCATCCTATCCCAGCTTTTGATTTTTTTTTTCCTTTGCAATGCATATCAACCTGCAGTTCTACCACCACAGTGTTGCATGCGCTTTCATTCTAGTGACTGTGTGCTTTACTTTCTTATCTTCTTCGATATCCTCATAGTCGAAGTATTTATCCAGATCTCTAAACCAATATAGCATCTCCTCATAGTCGAAGTATTTATCCAGATCTCTAAGCCAATATAGCATCTCCTCAATGTCTACATTTCCTTCATACATCGAGATATCCATTTTTTCTTTGGCCCATATTCTTGAAACAACTCTTCTGCAGCATCTTCAGCTACAACTTATTCTTAGGCTCCGGCTTCATTTTTACTTTTAGCCTCACCGATATCTCTAGTATCTGGTGTTCTCCTCAGTATTATCTCCATAGCATCCAATCAAGCATGAAGTTCTCTCATTTACCTTTCCACGGCTTGATCAGACATGGTTCTTTCTTGACATTTCCTTTGTGACATTATTTCAATATGTCCACGTAGAATTCAAATCACAATTGTCCTCTGTCTTCCTTATACAGAAAACAAAAGTTGTTAGCTATGATACCACTGGGGCAACATCCCTACCTCAGCAGGGTCTTATTGACCTCCCAGTCTTTAGATATTTCTATATCCCTNAAAACCATAGGTCATTCTTAGAAGTTACACCTGCACGAAAAAGCACTAGGTGAAAACCCCTAATCCACGTGACCACCGATGTGACCACTGACTTAGACCAATGTCTCTTCAAGTTTCACGAATCCGCGTTTTGTGATTTCATGATTCCAACTGCAATTCACCCAACTCCTTCGCTTCCCAAAACCCCAAAATGGGATAACGGTCCTCTAGCTCCTTCCTTATTCTTCTACCATATGACCTCTAGTTGAACCTTGGGGTCCACCTCTGAGTGCTTCAGGATTTCACAACTTATGGGTTCGTGATGCAACTCTTCTCCCTTTTCCCGAAGTTTGAACTCACAACTTCTTCTCCACATATCAACGGTCCTGAACCTCCTAAGATCCGACAGTCCAAATCACGTCGGGATTTCGCATATCGGGGATTCCTGAAAAACAACTTCCTCCACACTTTTGACTTCCGAAATGTCGATATCTCATATCACCCAACCAATGGCTCTTGTTCCTCCAGATCTAATGGTTGCTAATCCTCCTGAGCTTGTGAGTGTTGAAGGACATTCAGTATTAACCTCCCCACTGATCCATTGGATCCAATGGTCCACAAATATTTTCACTTCTCCCTCTGAGAAATTCAACTGTCTATTCAATTTCTCAAAGAATCCTAGCCAAATAACTCAGCATCCTTCCTCCTGAGCTCAGTTTTTGCGAGGTGACTGTGACCCTCATCCTTCCTTTTGATTTTTCCAAGTCTCTATCCTTCCTAAGATTGAATCTTGCTGCAAACTCAAATATTCTAAGGGATTTTTGCATGCTCTCCTTGTAGCCTTCATGATTTTACTATCTAAAACTTCCCAACTCTGGGCACTCCCTTGCAACAATAGTTCTTCAACCACTCACCAGGTGGGAAAAAGTCTAAGACTTTAACCTAGCCTGCACACACCTTGCACGACTCTTTGCTATACTTTCACTTCTATTGGTATGATGACAACTCTATCTCTCCTGATATTTTCTGAGGTAAGACTCGGAATCTCGTCAACGCACTCCTTGCGGACCTTCACTACACTCCTTGCAGGAATTCTCAGAAAGAGAAGCGATTGAAACTCATAATCTCCCTCTCACGGACTTCATACATTCAACAAGAAATCATACACATAAAAGCATTGAAACAAATGCATAACAAACCATATAAGAAAATTGTAAACATACCATTCAATAGATGCAAATAATAACCACAACACCATGAAATTGAGTCGAAGCATTATTATATTAACTCAAGTTCTTTTGCACATGGGTTCTATAGAAACAACTATCTGCTTATACAACTTCCACAGTCTTTGTTCTCCTCTGTTCTCCTATGCTCTCTTTCTCTTCAGCTTCTACTCTTACAATTGAAAATAATGATACAATACAATATAGACGAGGGAGATTTCTCAAGTTTTCCCTCCTACTACTCTAATCTATCTTATCGAATTAAAATATCTACAACTACTTTACATTGATTACATTAATTGTCTACAACCGACAAATAAAAACAATGCTCAATATCTGTGCTACAATCCCCAAAACATTTAAGGGAACTTATTTCTCTCCAGATATTACATTAATGTGCCATCCTTTTGAAATTCAAAATATCTTCAAAATGTGTGTTGTTATGTATCCAGTTGTCCTCCGCTTTTTCTTGTTGGCGATGATCATGCATCAATCTCCTTCCCCCATGAACTTTGGTAGGTTTTTTATACAATTGTTGGGAAAATCATGAAGGGGGGTAGGGAGGACCAAGGGCGCATATCTGGAAGCTACTTTGGCAAAGATTATGGGGGGTGCAGGTTTTCCTTGACCACCTTCTCCTCCACCTCCAGCGCTACCTCCTTCAGCGGTAGCCTTTGGAAGTATGGGGGACAGGCTTTGGGAAAAAAGAGGATTTTAAAAACTTTGAGGGACTGAAGTGGTGACCTTTTAACTTCTTTGGGATGTGGCAAAGGAAACTTCAGAAAAAGTTCATTAGGAGATGAAAAATATTGAAGAGGAGGAAACAAGAAATGTGAACTGGTTTCTTTGGAATTACAAGATGTATAAGTAGGTGAACTGACCGAGGATGAATTGGAGTATAAAATATTCTCTTCAGGGTTTCGGGAAACTAAAACTTTTACTTCAGGAAAGGATGGAGTCAGCAGAGTATTGACCACAACAGGTGTAGAGAGGGATCTTTTGTTATGACCATTAGGAGTATCATTCGATTCAATCTCAATCTTTATTTTTGGCACAATTACCTCTGGGTTCTTAAACCTAACCTCAGGTTTACTAGTTTATGCCTCCGCAGAGGGTGCTTGTTTAAAATTCTCTTCAGGGGTTAGTTTTTCAACCAAAACCTTATCATTAACTTGTGCAACTTTAGGTTGGTATATTTTACCTGCTGATGTAGTAGTCGATTTGAGGTATCCCTTTGGTTTCAACAAACTTTCGGGATCTGATGCAGGTGTGGTCTACTTATCGTATGGATTCTTTCTAGTATGATTTCGACCGCATGCTAGTTTATCTATGGTGGAGTCATCAAGTGAAACATAAAAATAATCCTTACTTGTGTATTCAATCTTTGTTCACTATCAAAGATAGAATTTTACCTTGTTGCTTTCCCAAGGAAAAATAACTTTGTTTCTCTGTCCCCGACAATAGCGCCAAAAATATGTTGTTCCTGAGATTAAACTTAAGGCTCAAAGAGTAATGTCAGGAATCAAGAAATTTTAAAGTGAGTGTTTTTAAAGAGTGATTTTTCTACCTTAGTTATATGATAAAAATTCCTTAAATGAAATTAATAGTATGGCAGCACATAGGCCATATTTCATGTCTGAGTTGAAATTGTAATATCAAATGGCATGAGAGAAAAACAAAAAATTGTTAAACAAAGAAAGGCATCAATTGCTGAAGAGTCTCACCTTGTTGCAGTGGAAGAAAATAGATAGAATACCCTTGAATAAAGCATAAGATATAGTAATCCACACATCTTGCAAGTCTTCTTTTACTCATAGTAAACACAGAGGAAAAACTGCTTACTTAACAAATTACTAATATAATAATATTACGGTAGTTGTGATACTAAATTGAAATTAAGCATTTATCAATGAGTTGCATAAGGAAATGTTGAGATATGGAAAACAAAAGAAACACATAACCCAAAATGAACAAAATTTGGAATCTCTGTATGCACTTGTATTAATACTCAATAAGGAGATTTTTCTCTATTACATTTGGAAAGAAGAAACCTTTACTAAATCTTCAATCTATGTATTTATAAAAAACTGTCACAACTCAAAATGGTTGGACTTCTTATAATTAAGAATAAAAAATATTTGAAATAAGAAAACAATGCATAGAGAATGATGAACTTTGTTGGCAATCTCTGATATCTCTTCGTCTACTGGCCGAAACGCTTCCTTTCCTCATTCCTTTAGGCCAAACATATTTGTCCTCTGGTCTTATTAATAATTTGGCATAATATTTCAGACGTTGTAGTTTTGTTTTCATCTTTCCCTTCAACCACATTCAGTAATGCAATGACATTTCCTTATCTTCTCACCACTGTGCTTTCTTTTCCATGCTTGATGCATTGGTTGCATCTATCTAAACATTACAACACTATCTTTGATGTCTCAATGGTTTCATTCAACTCGAAAATGTATAATGTCTTTTCCACTTGAGGTAGTATTTCTTTGATTCTTTTCACTTCTTGAGTCAAGATCTGGAACTGTGAGCTTGGGATCACTAGCCACTTATTAATATTAACAAGGTCAATCTAGCTCATTTCCCAAATGGCTGCCATATTTTCTTCTTTGTTCTTCTAAGAATTATGTTGCTTTGTTGAAATATCGATTTTCCCCAGGGCCTCCATGATACTTCTTCCCTCAAAATCAATTATTTTTTTTTCTAAGGATGATAACGCTTCTTGACAAGCATCTTTCACCTCATAGGATTATATCTTGATCTCTTCTACATTTGTTTCCTGTATCTTCAGGACGAGATCGCCTCTTATTGGTTCAAAGGGGGGAAGCCAAGGAAAATCGGGGACATTATCTTTTTGTTCCAATATGATGGCCTCTTGAAACTTATCTCAGGCTGAGTCTTCTCCTTCCTTAATATAGATATATTTTAGAGCGACCTCTACTGCCTGGTAGCATTTCTTGATGGCATTGACCTTCATGAAAAGATCTTGTTGGGTGATTTATAGTTTTTTGTTTACCTCCAGTGATTGAGTCTGAAAAGTTGATATCTCTATTGATGTACCTTCATTCAAGTCCAACTTGGCTTGCAATTTCTTTATTAACTCCTCTTGTTTAGTGACCAATCCTTTTATAGCCTATGAATTTGGATGGATCTCCTTGAGGTTAGCCTACAATTGTTGAATTTGATGCCTATCATAGGCTCCGATCTATTCAAAGTCTTGGTTCATCTTATTCTTTAGAATATGTTCCATGGTTAGTATTTGATCTTGCAACTGTCCTACCAATAGGATTTTCTATTTTAGTTGCTCTGCCAAATTTTCTATAGACCATTGATTTGCAGCGGCAAAGGCACCTAATGAACCTGCCACTTCCTTCACGAATTCTAGATCATCCCGATCATTTCCATCGTATAACATCCTTTTCCTTTTGGTTACTACCCCATCCTTTTTTTTTTTTTCTCATTTGATGATGGCCCTTCATTTATTGTTTAATAAGAAGTTCAAAAGAGTCATCTCTTCGGGCGAAATTGGGGTGAGATCGCCAATAAAAATGACTTCGGAACTAGGATTTATGAAACTAGACTCCAAAGGTGTTAATGAAGTAATAGGAGTATTGATCTTCATAGATAGTTGTTTCTCAGTAGCAGTCTATGAGGCTGATTTCGAAGGAGATGTATCTTTCCCTTGATTTAGGAAAACTTCGAGCTGATCTATTGCCTAAGGGCCTAATGGACTTGATAATGAAACTTCCAATTCTTAAGTCAAAAATTCAGTGCTCTTTGGGGACTCCTCAGTATCATGTTTACCAAAGTTCCCTGGTTCAAAACCTACAGGTAAAAATTCATGTGCAAGCGAAGTGGCTATTGATTCTCCCTATAGTATTTTCCACAAGTTGTTTTGTCTATGTCTTTGAAAACAGAGGAAGCCAACCTGCTGATCTGGGGACAAGGTTTGGAATTTGTTCAGTACCTCCTCATAATACCTGACTCCTCTAAATATTTCATCATGTGGGGAGTTTTCATGCAGCTATCTCTTTAGGTTGTATTGGTCCATGTGGTTTTCCACGATTTTGTGTGGGTCATGACTTTTAAATTCGATGTCAACCAATTTGAAATCCTCCAAATCTGTAGCCTCCACTTTGGAGTGACCGAAGTCTAATAGTGAAAACATACCAACTTAGAGAGGGAAGGTAGGCCATACCTTTTTCTTGGATTCTTTCAGCTCCTTGTTGATGCCCCCTGTTACTATTTGATAAGATACTTCTTGGAATACTAGTCAGTCTAGTAAAAATCTCGGGAGAGCATGGGGAGGGACTAAGCATTTGAAAACCCTGATGTAAGAGAAGATTTCTTCAATGAACCAATCTTCTATTTTATGCAGATTTCCCATGATTCTGTCTTAAATTCAAGGAGGTGGAAAACCATATAAATCTATATGAATGGTCACCACTACATGGTGGCATATTTCATAGAATAAATGTTTGGCCTTGTCCTCCCACAACTTGGAGTGATAGAAGTGAATAGGTTTTACGCTGGTCGAGGTCCAACTCCAATTCATCAATGGGAAAGGGATTATGAAGAAAATAACATCCATGATATAGGTGGACATATATAAGGGGGTGGGATACTCCTTTGACTTCACCAATTTGTAATCAGTAATTGCTTTAGCCAAGTTGTCTGATAGAATTTTGGCCCAATTAAAAGAGTATCCCTCGACCACCTCGTGCATAATCGACACCCATGCCACCGGGAAATGAGTAGGACTCTTCTTCCTGAATAGTGTACAAATCATCATAGCTACATAAATAATGTGAGTACCCAACGATGTTGTGGCATACATGCCATGAGCATTGGCCCTAAACTTCTCTGGGTGTCCCCACTAGGACTTGATTATATTGAGATAAATATTCTCATAATGTATGCATTCATGTTGCTCAAAATCCAGCATAAATGCATCATTATAATTATATTTAGAATCAAGATGTATCTTATACAATACTTGGAGGTGTTCTAGTCAGAAAGACCCAACAACAACCTTTTGATAGTTGAAAATGCTCCTGGTTTCGACGTCGACATTTTCTAGGGATGAACTTATCATGTCAATATATGACATGAGTCTCAGTCACGCAACTATATTTTGTAGCTCAAACCGGGATATATATCTGAGTTTAGCTCTGTGAGTATCATCCACTTCATCACCAGAATCTTCTGGGAAATTTATAATATCATGTTCTAGAATCTCAAACACACGTGTCCAAGATTTAACAAAGTCTATAGCTCATGGCATAGTGTCTGAAAGGACATTCGCATTCATATTTGAACCTTCACTAGTTCCATCAGTCTTCTTCATCATCTTCTGTGGTTCTATGATATCAAGAGAACAGAACGAGGTTACATGTTGAAGAGGAATTGCGTGAGATTCTCAATCGGATAAAACTTACTACTTTGCAGAAGATGAAAATGAAATTCAAAATCAAGTATTTTTATTCACATCAGATAGATTGATTCGAGTATACCTTTACTGACAACAAATTTATTAATTTTAATGGGAAATTATACCCATCGATCCACAATCTATGCTAAAAATCATTATCATTGATTTGTGATAAATGCCATTAATATTTAGTGGTTCATGTTCGAGAGTTTTGGATGAAACAGAGTTGAAATTTACCAAATCACGAATCCATGAAAGGTTAATTATGAGATAATATCTTTAAAAATATTAATTAATCATGCTTAACTTCAAGTGCTTCGGATATTCAGACTTCAGGAGTTTTAAACGTAGCTCGAGAAGAAATCCCCAAAACCCAAAACTGCGAAATGATTAATTATCTCTTGGCCAATATGAACTTAGTTAATTAAATTTTAATACTTTAGCATTTTAGTTCTTCGTGGATTTGCGAATTAGCTCTTTGTTATATTTTTGAAGGGTCATCTCTCATAGTGATGTGTCGAAGATGAAGTCATTCTAGATGATGTGTCGAGAACAGGGGGTGCCACGTGCTACTTAGAATTGTATGAATCTTCAAACGAAAATTTCAGAAATGGGTGCCACATTTCAACCCAGGGAAGACTCAAAAGATACACGCGTACTATGACTCATGTCTTTTAAAGTTTTATGGAAAATGTTGAATGGACACTTTTGGGTTTTTGGTCTTTTATCTTTAAGACTTATCAAAACGACCGAAGGGCGAAGCTATGAAGTGACCTTTAGTGATTTATCTCTTTAATAATCAGGCGGCTCCAAACTCTGAGGAAAAAAAAGAATCGTTTGATCACATGGGGAAACTTCATCAACAACAAATATCATGCATGCCTTATTACCAATTAACCAGAAATGAATTTGATTTAATTTCAAAAGTTAATTTCTGAGTTACTACTTTGGGAAAGATTATATTTTCATGAAGTGGAGAATGTAAAGCTCAAAGTTCAAGATTATATATGTTCCAACAGAGGAAACACTTGGTTCAAGTGATAGAATTCACCTTTGGATAGATGGTTGGATTAGTGTTTGAGGGTTTTGTACATTATACAAGGGAGAAGGATGATACCGATATTTTGTTTTAGGAAATGGTTGGTCCAGGAGCAACTTGGATAAGTGTCCCATTATTACTTAGGGTGCACTTCAACATAGTGAAGATGCATGAGATATTGTTATAGGACACCTTGAGGATAGTTTTGAGGTCAAGTGCAGTTGGGAAGAAATTCCCCCTCATATATTTTGTGGAGATTACTGCATGGTACTCTTTGACAACCCATGTTGGACAAAGGTTATAAAGTTGATCATTCTTGTTTTTGTTCATTTCACTTAAACATTTGTGCACAATATAATTCTATGGATGGAGGGTTTCGAAGGATTCGTACATTATCTAGAAACCAAGGGCAATGTGACCATCAACTTTGTTTTGTGTATTTTATCATCAATGGAATTATGGTTTAGGTGTTGGTTGACTCTAGTACCTCACACAACTTCTTGTTGAAGGAGGGGCATGTGAGTTGGGAGATAGAGTTGGGTTGTGTGAAGATTTTGTATGGGTATTAAACTATAATGCTAAGGTAGAAATAGGGGTTTCTTTTGTAGTTCACTTTCATTTGGACAAGTGAAAATGTTATTTTATAGTATTGTGGATGGATGAATTTGAGGTCATCCTTGGCCAAGAGTTTCTAAGGAGAATGTGGTCATTTCTCTTTCCATTTGTAGATAAGTTGGTTATAATTGGTGAGTGGAAGAATTGTGTTGTGCACATAACAAGAACAAAGTTAAATGGAAAGGTTCATATTGTCTCCATGTTGAGAATTAAGAGGACATCCATGTGTCCAAAAGTTCAATGTTTTGTAGAAATTATTAGAGAAGTGGGAACACATATTCCACCAACACTTGCCAATATGATAAATCATTTCTTGAAATAAATGCTTGATTTGGTGCCAAACGTTCTCGCACCTAGGTGCAACATTGACTATTGTATAGAGTTGTAACTAGGGATGCATTCTTTGACAAAGGCTCCTTATCGACGTTTTGGGATTGATTTGGAATCATTTAGGTGAAAATTGATGGATTTGGTTGACGTTGGATTGATGGTGATTGGGGATCAGGAGTAGTTGTACAAAGTAATAGAGGTGGGAATTTTCCTTGATTTGTATAATTATTACCTGTATAATTATGGTGAAACTTGCATAGAGAATCTATCTAACAAAGATTCCTACAAATCTTGCAAATTGAGAGAAGCAGAGAAGAGATGAGAGAAAATAATCAATAGAATTGTATTCACTATATTCCACTCTCAAAGAGTTAATAATTTACAATATATATAGGCTAAATGAGTAAATAATGCTCCATAGTAGTGATCTAGAGAGATCTAGACACTCACTGACAGACATTGGAGTGAACTGCCACCTAGTCGTAATTAATTGGTCCATGCAATCATCATTTAAATAAGTCACATATGTGGAAGTGAGAGAAACAAATGCAACTACTAGTGATAAAATTGATGTTTCGATGCATGAGTGACTTCCACTAGTAAAACTAAGTTTAATTGAGTGTAATTGAGTATAATTGACTCTGAACTAAAGAGGAGAACCATATTTTGTAGGGGAATATTCTCTATAGAGAATATTCTCATCTAAGGAAGGGTTCTCAACATTAGACTATCAACCTTAGGAAAATAATTACCTAGGTGAGTGTGTAATATCTCCAACACCCATGTTGAACACTACTAGGTTGTACATGATGAATGGCTCCCAAAAATCAAGGCCATGTTAGGTACCCATTGTACATTGCATACAATAATGAAACAATGAAATAATGGAGGAAAGAGGGAAAACCTCATGGTNGTGACAATTAGTACCTTCAAATCAAAGAACAATGTATTAAAAAATGAAGAGGAACAAAATAAATTGCTAAGAAACTATGTCCTTCACTCCAAGGAGACCCTTAAGCAAATGTGCAAGTTTATCTTCAGTGAAGATTTTGTTGAAGAGGTAGATGTCTATATGGATATGATGAAGTAGATGCACTAGTGAGATGTCTCCACATGTAACATCCCCGACCATCCATGTCGGGCCACGTTATACCAGATAAATCTTACTACTCTCTTTGCGAAACATATTTTAACATACCCAGCATCCAACTGAGCTATGCCACATAAATTTTTTGAACTGCATGGAATTAAGATACATATGCGCACAAAACTTTTGTGGAAGCATATATAAAAAAATGTTGACAGACAAATGTGTTATGTAAATACACGAATTCATACAAAAATGATAGTAAACATATACATGCAACATACAAGAAGTACCCATAAATTTACAGATGGTTATAAACACACATAAGATAAACCCATAAATATAAGCACGTAAATAACAATGCAGCATGTAAATTTATCACCCAATCGGCACTTATCTTGGTAATAATCTCACCAACTTCGTGCAGGCCTTCCACGAACCTCCCAGCCTTAGACCACATTGTTCATCACTCTCAACAATGATTCACCCGTGAGCTGGGACTAAACTCCACCCGGGTAAAGGGATTCCTAACCAGGCTAAAGGCTCATGGACAACAGGAAAGACTCCATCTTAGGTGCCAACTCAACTAACAACCTACAGTCCCTCATTCCCCACATGCATGTCCCACATAGGAAGTGTGCCCCTTCTCTACTCAACAATCCTTTGGCTACCCCACTTCCTTTTCGGGCATCAACAACAGGTCGGACAGGAAGTTTTAGAGCACTGTAGTTGTAGTTCAACACCTTTAGGAAATCAATCCCCATCAATTATATCACCCAGATAATTTCTCACGGGCCTGACAACCCACCTCTTCAGTCTAGCTCCCACGCTAACTAGCTACACAAGCATAAAGATGACTATGGATACGGGTTCATGTACAATTATGAAAATACGAATGATAGCTCAATGGGTGTGTGCATGTTCATGGATGATTGACTGGATGACTGAATGATGGAAAAGATGATGGAAAATGAACTAAGTTCCCACAATATGTATGCATGTCCCCAACTTGACACTTGTCATGTTGGGAGCTACTTTGGCCCACTTGTCCCAAACTTTAGAACTTAGGATAAAATGATTATCAATACTTTATGATTTAAGAAATATTAATATAATATTCCTTTTTGTCTTAAGCTCCCTAGTTTATCCCTTTTCCTTAAATTTTAGGTCCACCCTTTCCCTAATTAGTGGCTTTTAGTCCCCCATCTCTTTTATCGTGGCCGGTTTGCACACAATGACGTATTTTATATTAATCATGAGACATATACAAAAATAGGTGCACTGGCCTTTAACATCTAGGCTCTCCAGCCTAATCAAAACATAATCATCCTAGCTTATAATAACCAGCTCACCAACCTATAAAACATGTCATATACACAAAGTATCCCTGGCATCAATATCACACACACTTAAGATGTTGTGCACGGTATCTTGGAATGTGCACACTTCCTCATTTTACTGTGCAGTACATGCACGCACTATGCCATGAAATGTGCATACAAAATTATATCAAACAACTCACTAGCTTATGTACATTTGTACTTATATTTACAATTGGGTTTAGCTTAGGGATATTACAATCCCCTCCCCTTATTTTATGCATTGTCCTCAGTGCATCATGTACACACATACAACAAAATTTTAAAAATCCTCAAAAGTATGCGGGTATTCTGCCCGCATTGCATCCTCATGCTCCCAAGTAGCATCCTCAAGATTGTACCAGGTCCATTGGACCTTTACAAGCCCTATGGCTTGATTCTAGAGATGTTTGGTTTTCCATTCCAAAATGCACACCAGATGCACTTGGAAAGTGCCTTCTTACTTGACCTGGATCACATTCCAATCAATAACATGAATAGAATCATGTATATATTTCTTGAGCAACGATACATGGAATACATTTTGAACATACATAGATGCAGGAAATGCAATCATATAATCTATTGGACCAATCCTTTCTAGGATTTAAAATGGCCCACAATAGCAAGCTGCCAACTTTGAACAACTTCCCAACTTTAGGGAACTTCTATTGGCCTTCACTTTCAGGAATACATAATCACCCACTTTAAATTCCCTATGAGCTCTGCCTTTATCAGCATAGATTTTTTCCCTCTCTTGGGCAACCTTTAAATTTTGTTTTCTTTTTATCATTTTCTCCTCCATTTCCATGAGAAAATCTGTCCCAACCACTGCTCTGTCTATTGGGTTATCCCAACTTACTGGTGTGTTGCACCTTTTGCCATAAAGTGCCTCAAATGGGCTCATGTTTAGAGATTCTTGGTACCTATTGTTATAAGAAAAATCTACCAAGTGCAAGTATTCTTCCCATTTTGATGGTTTATCCATCATATACATCCTCAACATATCTTCAATAACTTGATTCACCCTCTCTGATTGTCCATATTATTCTGGATGATAAGCTGTACTAAAATTCAAATTTGTCCCAAATCCATTAAATAATCATTTCCAAAATTTAGAGGTAAATTTTGGGTCTCTGTCAGACACAATTGTCTTGGGTAAGTGATGTAATATAGAAATTTCCCTCATATAAACATCAGCAATTTTGGATGCCTTGTGAGTGAGTTTAACTGGAACAAAATGGGCAGCTTTAGGAAGATTATCCACTACTACCATGATAGAATCACGTTGCTTGTTTGTTCTGGGAAGTTTGGTGATGAAATCCAAGGTTACGGCTTCCCATTTCTACTCAAGAATGGGTAATGGATGTAGCAAACCAGTTGGGTGTCTATGCTCATCCTTTATCTTTTGACATTCCAAACATATGGCAATAAAATCAACAACCTCTTTCTTCATGCCTGGCCAATAATATTGGCTCTTGATAGCTGCAATAGTTTTCTAATATCCTAGGTGCCCAACATAAGGCACATTATGAATTTCTCTCAATATCATATTTTTCAAATCCTGATAATTTGGTACATTAATTTTTCCCTTGTACATGATAATTTCATCATTATTTAGCTTATATTCCTCAATTTTCTGCTGCAAAATACCTTGTTGTAATTTTTCCACTAATTGCTTGTATTGCAAATCTGATTTGGTAGCCTCTATAATTCTGCCCTTCAAACCTGATTGGTACATGCTAATGGTTGTAGCATGCAATTCATGTACTCTTCTGCTGAGTGCATCAACCACTTTGTTCTTTTTTCCCTTGATATGCTTTAATTCAAAGTCATATTCACTTAGAAATTCTAACCATATGGTTTGCCTAGCATTTAGAGTTGGTTGATCAAATAAATATTTCAGAGCATTATCATCTATCCTCAACTCAAACTTTTTCCCCATGAGGTAGTGTCTCCATTTCCTCAATGCATGCACTATGGCTGCCAACTCCAAATCATGAGTGGCATAGTGTCTTTCATGCTCCTTCAACTTTCTTGATTCATAACATACAACAAACCCATTTTGACCGGGGACTCCACTAAGTCCTTCTTTACATGCATCTATGCATACAATGAATTCTTCATTTGTGTCTGCAATCCTTAGTATTGTAACACTTGTTAATAATTATTTCAAGTGTTGGAAACTCTTTTCACAATCCAATGTCCATTGAAACTTCACACCCTTTCTTTGCAAGGAAGTGATTGGGTGTGCAATCTTTGAAATCCTTCAATAAATCTCCTGTAGTATCCTGTAAGGCCCATGAATGATCTGACCTCTATCACATTCTTTGGCACTAACCATTCTATGATGGCTTCTATCTTCTCAGGATCCACTACTATCCCATCCTTCTAAATGATATTCCCCAAATAATGAATTTGCTTCTGATAAAATGAGCACTTTCTCAATTTGGCATACAATTGATGCTCCCTTAATACTTGCAAAAGAATCCTCAAATGATTCTCATGCTCTTATTATGAATTAGAATATATAATAATGTCATCCAAAAATACAATGACAAACTTGTCTAAATATTCTCGAAAAACACCATCCATTAAGCACATGAAAACAACTAGTGCATTTGACAACCCAAATGGCACGACTGTGAAATCATAATGACCATACCTTTTCTTGAAGGTGGTCTTGTTGATATCCACCTCCTTAATCCTTACCTAATGGTATCCTAACCTAAGATCTATCTTTGAAAATATCTTGGCATCCTTCAATTGATCAAAGAGATCATCAATCCTTGGCAGAGGATACTTGTTCTTTACAGTCACTTTATTCAACTGTCTGAAATCAATGAACAATCGTAATGTTCCATATTTCTTCTTCAAGAACAAGACCAGGGAACCCCATGGTGACACACTTGGGTGTATGTACCCCTTCTTCAAAAGTTCCTCAAGCTGCATTTGCAACTCCTTCAGCTCTGGTGTACTCATTTTGTAAGGAGTCTTTGACAATGGAGTTGCTTCGGGCATTAAATTTAAAGAGAAATCAATATATTTCTTTGGGGGTAGTACTGGTACCTCCTTGAACACATATTCAAATTATTTCAGGACTGCATAATCTTCCAAATTTGGTACCTTATCTTTAGGTGTCTCTTCCATATGTGTTGCAAATATTTGACATCCTTTTCTGTAACATTTCTTCAGCTACAATGCTGAAATTTCTCTGATGGTTACTGCCCTGGGAATTCCTTTCACTTTCCTTAGGTTTCATTCCTCATCCAAGCAAGTACAAATTTTGGCTTGACAGTCTACGATGACATGATGCTGGTCCAACCAATCCATCCCAATTAGACAGTCATAGGAACCTAAAGGAAAGATGTTCAAATATTCCTTGGTGTTTAGTCCCTTCATGTCCATAAGACATGATTTAATCATCTCATTAACTTTTCTTTTGGCTCCTGTAGCCAGCTGCACCAACCAAGATTTTCCATGCTTGCTTCTTGGAAAATGAAAACTTTCCACCATATTAGGATCTATATAAATATGACTAGCTCCTGAATAAATTAAAATAGAAATGGTTTGGTTGTTGATCATACCTTCCACTTCAATCATATGTGATTGATACTCTACTTACTTTTTGTCCAGGGATGCATATATCCTTGGCAGATTTCTTCCCATGTCCTCCACTATTTCATCTTATTGTAGATTGTGAGCAGTTCTCACTTTTTCACCTCTCTGAGGACAATCTTTGAACATGTGATCTCCTTTACAACACCAACATTGAATAGGTGGTTGCCTTGACCTTTGACCCCCTGTTTCAATTGTTCTGGTCTCTCTAGGAGTTTTTTGTCTCTGTGGATTATTTATGAATAATGGTGGCTTATATCCCTTATTCCTCTGATCCACCTTGAATGTATTTTTGTCTTCCCAAGATTTTTGGAAAGTTGGTCTTGATTTTTTTTGATCATATAGGCATTTAGCTTGCCTTATGGTCTCCTCCAATGTCTTTGGAACATCATATTGTACTTTGTCACTAATGAATGATGGCAATCCACTCAAATATCTTTGAATTTTAATTGTCTCATCCTTAATGAAAGAGACATACTTCAACAGTTCTAGAAACATTCTCTCATATTCATCAATGGTCATAATCCCAAGCTTGAGTGCAAAGAAATATTTCATTTTCTTGTCATAGTATCTCTTAGTCAAGTATTTCTTCTCAAAATACATCTTGAATTCCCTCCAAGTAACACTTTTCTCTTTAATGTGTTGCACCTGCACAAGTTGATCCCACCACATGGATGTCTTTCCCTTGAGTTGATAGATGGAAATTCTAACTTCCAAATGAGAAGAATAATTATGCAATTGGAAATGCTTTCTCATGTCCAACAACCATGTCTCTGCATCTTCATCCTTCTTGTGCTCACCATCAAAAGTAGGATATTTGATTTTGTTCATTTCTCCTCGTAGCTCATCCACCCCAGACCCCTTATGCTCCCTGACAGGGGATGGACTTGAGCTGTTGTGTTCCCTCTTATTGGAATTCCTCTAGGAGTGATGGTGATGTCTGCTAACACTTATTGCTCTTATTTTCTAATCTTGATATCTGTGACTTCCATATTTTCTTGAGCCACTCTCCTTATCCAATTTATTTTCTATCTTGTTCAAGATCCGCATTAACTTCATGTTGAAGTCATATTGCTGCTCCTTGGCCTTCATAATCCTTTCATTATCATATTTATGGCTTTGGGAATCCTTCTATAGATTTTTAATGGTCTCTACCATATTCATGTTGTCATCTCTTCCTTATCCATGTCCATTGGAGTCAGTTCCTTCAATGCCCAAATGGACATTCATCCCTCTGATTTCATCTTCCTAGATATAATTCCCCTGTGCCTCTTCCATTACTCTGAACTCTATGTTGATCCTAATCTGATCTATTTGTTGTTAACTCTACAAAATGTGTAGCCAACAAAACTCTGTCAGGTTAATTGTTTCAGCAATTTCATGGAAAATATGAACCATTTTGGTTCAATAACATATCCGAAATATTTCTTCTGATTTCTTGAAACATTGAATGATATGATCATTTTTCTAGGTGTATAATTATATTCCACTGTTCAGGACCTTTCCAATGCCTTATCCCATTCTCAATTCCAAGTTTTGAGCAGGAAGTTATGGCTATTTGATATTTTCCCATTAATTTTTCTCCTCATTTTTCAACTTGGCACAACTTTGCACTGTAATTAAGAATTT
Organism: Picea mariana; assembly: GCA_032191745.1. Taxonomy (NCBI): domain Eukaryota; kingdom Viridiplantae; phylum Streptophyta; class Pinopsida; order Pinales; family Pinaceae; genus Picea; species Picea mariana. Next base: position 7,729 of record JASDQU010374309.1, on the reverse strand, counting down.
TTGCACCTACTCCATTGGATTTTTCATAGGATCTCAAATTTTTTTCCTCATATACATATTATGGACATTCTTTTCAAGTTTCACCTCATTCTGGGTTCTGGGCTGCTAGTTATAGCCTGCTGAAGTTCTAGGCCAATTTGTGTTTTTGGTCTAGAATGCTATAGGTACATTCTTTGCCATATTAAACACTTTTAGCATGCCCAAAAATTTAATTCAGCTATGGGACTGTATTCTATGGCTCAATATCTTCCTCATTCATATTTTGGAGAAGAAAGTTATGGCTCTTTGAAGCTAGTTGGGTCTTATAATTTACCCTTCACTATTTGTGTTGTAACTTTCTCATAAAAGCTCTGTTTGACAAACAATTTACACCATTAGAAAGCTCTCTCCAAGCTCTTTTATTTGATCTGTAGAGACAGAGTGAACCTTTGGTACAAATCTATCTCATGGTTTTTGATTTGCTAAAAAAGCTCTTAAGGCCCTAAAAAACGCACTGCAAAAAGATGACGTTCAAATGATATAAAACTTCATAGAAAATCACAAGTTTTTTGTTGTTATTCATCCTCCAAACGAATCTATGCGCACAAATTTCAACCTGTACACCCATATTTTTCATGTATAGAAACACCAAAAGATAAATCGTGCCCCATGCACCTATAACCACTGTGCATCACTTCTATGTTGCGCAAATAACTTGCACACACTACTTTTGTGTCACACACCAATATCCACTGCGCACCATTTTGGTTCTTGCACTATTACTCATTGTGCACAATTTTTGTATCACACACTAATATTCCTCATGCATTTCGCTCTATGCATTGAACCATGCCAAAGTTCAATATGCCCCACCGCACACAAATTTTCAAATACTTTGCGTACACCATTGACTAAACTATCATGCGACAACATATAACCCATATTGCATGCACACCAACAAAACTTCTCTGCGCTGTCAATACTATGCACACCATTATTATGTGTGTGCACATTGCACGCACCTTAATATGTGTATGTACACCACGCAATGCTAAATTTAGCGCATGCAACCGCACACTAACATTTTTCCGTGGGCTACCGAAATTTATTGCATGCACTCACACACCAACACTTTTCCACGCGGTGCCAAAATTTATTGCGTGCACTCGCACACCAACACTTTTCCATGTGGCACAAAATTTTATCGTGCACACCCTCACACCAATATCTTGTTGTGCAGTACCAAATTTTAACGCGTGCACCATCATGCCAATATCTTGTCCCGCAGTACCAAATTTTAACACGTGCACCAGCATGCCAATATCTTGTTGCGCAGTACCAAATTTTAACGCGTGCACCAGCATGCCAATATCTTGTCGTGTAGTGCTAAATTTTACCAATAACAATATTTTCACTGCGTAACGTGCATTTTTTTTTAGTGCGCCCACCTGTGCACGTTCATTTTTATGCGCATCCATTCTTCGCGAATTATGTTGCAAAAATTGGGGATTTTTCCCCAATTTACCATATACATTCTGTAAATACGAAATTTGTTCAATTTCAGCTCGATAACACCAATTCAACCTCTGCAACAACAAATCGTTGTGGGTTGACATTTCCGGAATGAATTTTACTCAAAATCAATTCACGAATTAAGAATTTTATTTACCAATCTCTCTCCATCTACCATGGCTTCACTGTAACTTCAAATTTGACCAATTCCAGGTCTGAATTTGCTAAAACAGATATTAAATCAGTAATATCTCATCACTTGGCTGAATTTCTCCATTTTCTCATGAAGTTTAACAAAAAAAATGGGGGCTTTTCCCAATTCTGTGTCACTGCTTCTAAAATTCAACATGGACGCTTTGTGACTTGAAATTTGACCACTTCGAAATCAATCCTCTGTGAAATTTCTCTTCAAATCAACTTGTTCGGACCATACAGGCTCAATGTTGAAAACTAAAGCTCTGATACCATGGTGTAATGTCCACATCCATCCATGCCAAGCCACACTACACTGAAGAACTCTTACTGTTCTCTCTGCAGAACATACTGTAACATACCCAACATCCAACTGATCTATGCCACATAAATTTTTTGAACTGCATGCAATTAAGATACATATGCACACAGAACTCTTGCGGAAGCATATATAAAAATTGTAGACAGACAAATATGTTATGTAAATGCACAGATTCATACTAAAATAAGAGTAAACATATACATTCAACGTACAGGAAGTACCCATAAATTTCCAGACAGTTATAAACACACATAAGATAAACCCATAAATATAAGCAGGTAAATAACATTGCAGTATGTAAATTTATCACCCAATTGGCACTTATCTTGGTAAGAATGTCACCAAATATGTGTAGACCTTCTATGAACCTCCCAGCCTTAGACCTCATTGTTCATCACTCTCAACAGTGAGTCACCCTCGAGCTAGGACTAAAATCCACTCAGGTAAAGGGATTCTTAACCAGGTTAAAGGCTCATGGACAAAAGGAAAGACTCTATCTCAAGTGCCAACTCAACTAACATCCTATAGTCCCTCATTCCCCACGTGTCTATCCCACCCAGGAAGTGTGCCCCTTCTCTACTCAATAGTCCTTCGGCTGCCCCACCTCCTTTCCAGGCTTCAGCAACAGGCCGGACAGAAAGTCTTAGATCACTATAGTTGTAGTTCAACACCTTCAAGAAATCAATCCCTAGCAATTCTCTCACCTAGATAATTGCTCACAGGCCTGACAACTCACCTCTTCAGTCCAGCTCCCATGCTAACCAACAACATGAGCACAAAGATGACTATGGACACGGGTTCAGGTACAGTTATGAAAATACAATGGATATCTCAATGGGTGTGTGGATGCTCATGGATGATTGAATGATGGAAGGAATCATGGGAATAATGATGTAAAAGATGATGGAAAATGAACTAAGTTCCCACAATATGTATGCATGTTTCCTACTTGACACTTGTCATGTTGGGATCTACTTTGGCCCACTTGTCCCCAACTTTAGAACTTAGGATAAAATGATTATCCATACTTTATGATTTAAGAAATATTAATATAATATTCCTTTTTGGCTTAAGCTCCCTAGCTTGGCCCTTTTCCTTAACTTTTAGGCCCACCCTTTCCTTAAATAGTGGAGTTTAGTCCCCCATCTTATTTATCGTGGTTGGTCTGTGCACAACAATGTATTTTATATTAATCATGAGACATATACAAAAATAAGCACACTGGCCTTTAACATCTAGGATCTCTAGCCTAATCAAAACATAATCATCCTATCTTATAATAACTAGCTCACCAGCCTATAAATCATGTCATATACACAAAGGCTCCCTGGCCTCAACATCATGCACACTTAATATGTTGTGTGCGGTATCCTGGAATGTGCACACTTCCTCATTTTATTGTGCAGTACATGCATGCACTATGCCATGAAATGTGCATAAAAAATCATATCAAACAACTCACTAGATTACGTACATTTGTATTTGTATTTACAATTGGGTTCAACCAAGGGATATTACACCACATATCCATTTTCTCTTACTGTAAATAATAAGATCCAAATCCCATTCCATGTAAAGTTTGGATGAAACTTTGTAAATCATGTGGTCATTTCCAAAAAAAATGTTGAAAATTTGTTGATTTTAAAATTCTCATAATTTCACTTCCTAGACTATGCTTCAATGATTGTTTTCTTGGAAATTGGATATTTTTTCAAGAGGAATTAAAATATCCAATTTGTTTCTACAAATGCTTCTCAGAAAGTTTTGGAGGTGAATCTGGAGTGAGAGACCCCCTTTTTGGATCTTGATATGCATGCATGGTTCATGCATGTGGCTCATGAGATGCATGCTTGGGAGTATCTGCATGTGGCTCCTGGGATGAATGCATGGTGCATGAACATTTTTTGTCATGTGACTGTTGATATGCATGCATGATATCTCCCGCATGCAATTCATAAAATAGATCTTAAATGGAGTAGACATCATCTCCAATGATTGGAACAAAAATATGTGCAAATGGTTGTGTAGAAGGCTCTTCAGAATGAGAGGCTTGATCTTCTGATGAACTTCCTTCTGGATCTATATTTTCATTCTCCTACATGCAATATTCAAAATCTTATTTATTTTTAAATAGAACCTCTAATCTGGTTCATAGTTCGTTCATAGTTTAGCGTGATTCCTCCTCTACATGATACTATAGTTCAAGAGAAATATTTATGAAGATAAATTTGGGTGCCTTGTCTTGTTTGTTGAGAAAACCATTTCTCTCATCTGTGAAAGTAGTATCTACTTCTATTTCCATGGTTATTTGGTATAAGCCTCTAATTCTAAGAAGAAGTAGAATCTTTGTCTTCCACACCAAATAGTTATGAGGAGTGATAATTATTGTCGGTGAATAATCTGTATTTTCAGACCATATCTCCCTTCTATACCTGCAAGTAAGATACATGTGCACATTTCTCCTAGCAACATGTGGGCTTCAATACCATGCATAATTGTGGTGAATTGTATTCACTATAAGCCACTCTCAAAGAGTGGATAATTTACAATATATATAGGATACATGAGTAAATAATGCTCCATAGTAGTGATATAGAGAGATCTAAACACTCACTGACAAACACTAGAGTGAAATTCCAACTAGTCCTAGTTAATTGATCCATTCAATCATTAGTTAATTGAGTCACACGTGTGGAAGTGAGAGAAACACATGCAACTTATGGTGATAAAACCGAGTTTGACATGCATGAGTAACTTTTACTAGTATAACTAAGTGTAATTGACTTTGAATTCAAGAGGAGCACCCTATTTTGTAGGGAAATATTCTCTATAGAGAATATTGTCATCTAAGGAAGTGTTCTCAACATTGGACTATCAACCTTAGGAGAATAATTACCTATGTGAGTGTGTAATATATCCAACAATACCACAATTTTGTGGAAGGATACTCTATATTTTTGGCACCATTAAGTGACTTGTTGAAAAATAACAAGGCATGGTATTGGATGGAGAGGTACCAGAAAATGTTATGTGAGCTAAACTGTAGACTTGACTGGACGCCCTTGGTTAAGTTGCCATACTTTGAGGGTGTGTTTGAGGTGTAGATAGACACCTTAGACTTCACCATTAGAGGATTTTTTCCACAGGAAGGTCATCCAGTGTCCTATGATATTATAAAGACACAAGAACACAAATGTAGGTACCCCATTCAAGAGAAGGATATGACCATAGTTGTGCATTACTTGCAATCATGGAGGCACTACTTCTTGGTCAAGACATTTGTTGTGAATATGGGAAATGTGAGGATGAGCTATTTTTCCACTCAACAGAAGTTGTCACCCAAGTAAGTGTGGTAGAAATATTTCTTGGTAGAGTTTGATATGACCATTGAGTATCATCCAAGAAATCTAAATGTAGCTACATATGTCTTAAACAAGAAGTTTAAAATTTCTTCCTTGGAGGAGGAAATGTTATCAGTGCTGGTGGCTTGACACATTTTAAAAACAATGTCAAGGAGGGATTGAAAAAATATCATGTAGCTTTGAACATCATGAAGTAGGTGAAGGAAGAAAATACACAAAATTTTTGGATGAGCAATGAAATTTTGTATTTTGGTGATCGCATATATGTGCTTAAGTCATCTAACCTACACAATAATTTTATAAGGTAATTCCATGACCCTTCCTTGGGATGGCCACCTAGGACAGTGGAAAACATTGTCATTGTTGGAAAGAGGATACTATTGGGAGCATATGAGGCAAGACATTGAGGATCATGTATAGAATTGTCTTATGTGCCAAAAAGAAAAGGCAGACACCAATTTACAAGTTCATTGCATTATTTACCAGTTTTAGAGAGATTTTGGTTGAGTTCGTCAATGGACTTAATAACCCAACTTATGATGGCATGAGGCTTTAATGGGTTCATGGTCATGGTAAATTGTTTCCAAGTACACCATAGTTGTGGCAACAAAGGTGTCTTGGGTTGTGGAAGAAGTTGTGAATATATTTTTCAAGCTCATTGTGAAGTTTTTGGGTCTTCCATTGAACATTATGTCGGACAGAGACTCAAGGTTCATGAGGTGATTTAAGATAGTGTTAATCCCTAAATCAATCCAAATGTTATGTATACAACCCCTTATTAATCCATGGATATTGGATTATTATATTTCTAGTTTTATAGGTGTAGGTCAACTAGAACCCTTCATTGCACCCTTTCATCAAAATTGTACCCTTTGTCTCCTATATATATATATATATATATATATATATATATATATATATATATATATATATATCAAGAATACCTAGTCTTAGGATAATATTATCTCATTTCATATTGTATTTTGAATTAGACATATTGTAAAAGGAGGTTTTCACCTCAAGGTGGACTATATTCATTGATTTTTTTATCATTTTTAATGTGTTCGATCATAACATTTGGTATCAAATCATCGATCCTAGGGTTTTTTTGCTCCAAGCAAGTCATATTAAAATTTTCATTATAACTTTTTTTCTGGACCAATTTAGATAGAGAAACTTTGAGGTGAATTACAAGACATATCAAGGTACCTGTGGTACACATTTCATCTTCTCGTTCATTATACTTTCGTATATAAATCCTATGAAATATAAGGTCTCGGACTCATCCTGAATTCAATTTTTAACTTGTCATCTTGGGATTTTCTCTATAATTTTTTTTTTTTTTTCTCGGAGGTTTCAGATAGTGAAACATAGTGGAGACTAAGGAGAAATATACTAATATAGGTAAACTAAATTTCAGAATCAGGTATTCTCTATTGGACATGTGGCATTATCTACAAGTTCACTCTCCATAAAAAGTCCAAAAATCAACAAAGTTTGGGAAAGTTATCATAACTTTCACATGGCACATCAAATTGTGGTTAGACCTATGGAATTGCAGAGGGGAAATGTCATATTATTACAAGAAAAAATTTCATAAATACATTAGAAGGAAGGTTTTCTAGCAGGACAAACTTCAAATTAAGGGTTTGAAATGTATGTAACTTACAATTGGCATAACTTTTTATTGGAAGATCTATTTTTGGCAATTCAAAATGTTTGCTAAAGAGGAAAAGTAGGAGAATTATTATTTTTTGACATGACTCCAAAGGATCCTCCAATGTTTAATTCACCAAATAAACGTACAAAGAGCTCAAGCATGACTCAAGAAGAAAAAGAAGACTTGTTTTACCAAACTGGAAAGATGGAAAATAAGCTAGATGAGGTGGAAAAAATGTTGGATGAAAATAGGAAAGAGATGGAAAATCATATGGAAAATAAGATGTTAGAATTTCAAAATTCCATTTCTTCCACGATCTTGCAGGATCTATGATGCAGGAGCATCTCTCCATGCCAGCCAATCAGCCACGTCAGCGCGCACTCATTCAGGGATGAAAGGGAGGCGCAACCTCATTTTGAATTTGAATTCAATGTAATTAAATGTTTTAGGCTGGTGAGCCATGAATGCCATGCCTTTGCGTAGGCTATAGATAAGATAGGAATTTATTATAGATTGGCTGAGATCTAGTTTTGGATAGCAGACTAGACAGCCCATTGATTGGAAATTAATTAGAGTAGGTAAATCCTGGAGGGAAGCGTTCGATTGAGCCGCCTCTTGAAAAAGAGATTTTGAGATCTCATTTTGAGAGTAGAGGATGGGTGAGTTGAGGATCCAAGAGAGAGCTCGAGGAACACCTTGTAA